>JACDOX010000067.1:3670586-3738324 GCA_014549065.1 Cardinalis cardinalis
CCAGAGGAGCAGGGTGCGCGCTCCCGCTCCGCGGTGCCGGGAGCCCCCAGAGGAGCAGGGTGCGCGCTCCCGCTCCGCGGTGCCGGCCCCGCAGCGCAGCGCGGGCGCGCCCCAGGCCGGCGCTGCCGCTCCCGCGCGCCCCCTGCGGACCGAGCCGGGCACTGCAGGGCGCGGGGCGCCGCTCCCAGGCACGGCCCGGGGGGCRGCGGGGACAGGGCCAGCCGTGCGTGCGACAAGGACAAATGGGACACGCCTCGAGACACAACGGGCACCAAAGGAGGAAACCACATTAAAGAATGTTCACGTATTTCCAGTCCTGAATAGGAGAGCTGATAACGTTGCAGTAATAGTTACTTCAGTAATCTCAYGCCCTGGGAAGATGCAATTTCACCAAGATGTAACATTCACTAATAACAGGTTTGAGATGGATATTTTAGCATGTAGAATCAATCTTTGTGGTAACTCCAGCAGTGGAATATACTTTCAAGAGAAAAAGAATAATTTTATATTGTTCTTACCTAATTCTGAACGTATGTTCTCTCAAGTCCTAATCTCCATGATTAGTACCCGTGCTRGGTTTTCCTTCTGCATTTAATCTGTTCACACAACAATTTCAAATAAGTTATGAAACAGTAAAATTGATTCAGCAAAACTGATTTTTACAGTCTAAACTACGTATTTTGCTATAACAATGTTGTCAATACCACGTGTATATTACAAGTAGAAACGAAAAAGTAACTCTTGCAAGTACATATTTTCTATTTGTAGATTTATAGTGTATTAACTACAAACCCTATAATCCTTAGTTCAGTTCAAAACCTTTGTAAATTGTTTGCCAGTAAGGGATTGGTTATGYTTGGAGGGTTACAAGCTCTGGAGAGTGTGCTGAGTACGCCTGAGCCTTACAGCTCTGACAACAAGCTGTCCGAAGGCACTCAGGAATCTATAATCAATATAACRACTTTAGAAGCACAGAGGTTCTTTGTGCATGCACGGGTGAGCTGTAGAATGGCTGCTGGACTGTTAGGCATGTCAAAACTGAACATTAGTGTCTAGAAATCATTGTTGCTTGTGGTGCTTTAAGTGAGTAAATGGCTTTGAAGTGCAAAGGTCATGAGGAGGTTAATTGCTAAAAGGGAAAAAATGTTTTTGCAGAAAAGTTTTTCATCTTAAATTCACATCAACAGAACAGGCTCTTGTATGTTTTACCACTAACAACAAAGTATCTTGATTTTTCCATAAATTCTGATCTAAGATTCACAATGAAAATAATATCAAAAACATTAAAAATCAAAAATTAATGAACTCCAAAGAAAGTTTTGTAACTGTATGAATGAAGCATTAAGGAAAAACTCTACTTGTTTGGGGAAAAGAAGTGCATAACTGTGAGGGGGACAAGCAGAATGAAGGGAGAGGAGAAGAGAGAAAAAGGAGAGACACTCACTCTGAAGTCACAGGTGCAACCTGACAGAAAGAGGTTAAAGGAACACAACTTGCCAGCAGCATCACCTAATTCAGTGTGTGAGTGCTGCACTGCACACTGGAGCTTCAGCCACACCAATGGCTTGTTCCCTTACCCAGACAGCAGCTCTACCCTGGCCACACACAAAAACTTAGCCTTGCAGAGGAAGAATGAAAAGTCAAGGTTTTATCATTTAAGGCAATGTTAAAAAAAAAAAACAGATGCTTATGATTCCAACTTTGTTTTCATATAAAACATGTTGGCCTTCTGGAAAAGATTAGAAGAAAGCCAAGAAAGCTCTATTACAGAGAGGAAAACAATAGTTACGTTTGTAACCCATATTGAATATATGTTATGATGGTTTTGTTATGTCAGACATATTTTAAAAATCATGGAATGGTTTGTATTAGGCATGGACACTTACAGAGAACATGAATTCTTAAAGCAAGAAAGGAAARCTAGGTAAAATTCTTATTTCAGTTTACATTAGGGGAGACCCCTGAAAACAAGAAGAGAGCATACTCATTTTAAAATAACATGAAACTGGATTATTTGTATTTATGTTCACAGACTTTSACAGATTTCAAGCTAGGAATTCTGAGGTATGGATTACTTGCACAATGTAGATATTCTAAGTGTTTTAAATATCAGCATAAAACCATTATTTCAGTAAAATCAAACTTCATYAAAAACCATAAAACTCATTATTTCAGTAGATTTAGCTCTAGTCAGAATTTGGATTTGCCTACCTTCACAGCAAAACATTCTAGTTCTGATTCAACAAGCACTCCTGCATTTATGTACATCTTTACATAAAGAAGAATATTCAAAGCACATGATATTTTAAACCTCTATTTCAAGTTGAATATGCTGACTGGTTAAGGAGTTGTTGAACCAGYATCCCCAGGAGAAGCACTTAGAGCAAAGCAGTTGGATGTACCCCATTGCTGGATGAAGCTGTTCAAACACAGAGCTATCTGTCCCTTCACAACAAAGCTTTATCTGATCATTGGGATTTCTAAACAAAAAAGACAAGAATTTAAAACAAAACCCCCTGTTTCTTAGCCATTGTTATTGGGTTTTTTAAAGGCTGCTTGATCTCCCAGGTCTAATTGCATTTTTATTGTACATACCAATTTTAAAAACAGCTATTACACAGAAATAGCCCAAGTGTGTATTTTTTAACTCCACTGACTTTGGGCCTTCCTAGCTCAGTTTTAAATTATTACATCAGGTGCCAAATTTAACTCCTGGGAGTACCTCCTAGGCTCCTTGCATTGGTTTGCTCAGAGAAGACAGCCCTAGGCACCACAAAAAGAACTTTAGTTGAATGCACAGACAAATATTAATACACAGAAAATTTTAAGAAAGATTACACATAGCAAAGAACAAATCTCATTCTTTAGAGCTCAGTTTCCAGATTCACCTGATGACAGTTTAGCCCCTAGAGAAACATCACTGTTCATCTCTCACAATAACTAAACCTGTTGCTTAAGTTGCTCTTTGTATAGTATTGAGACTGAAATCATACTACCAGTCCTTTGAGATATCTACCTATCAAKCATTTCCCTAAAACCTTTTCAGAGTGAAATATTCTTATTTTCAAGAAAATAGAAGGAAAGAAATTTTTAAAGCTCCTCATTTCTAGTATTCTCCCTCTGATCAAGCTCCAAATTCTGTTGGGCTACAAAGTCAGGCTGCATTTTCAGAGCCTAAATAGGAGAACACTTCTCATGTCTCTAGATGTTTTGGCAAAAATAGATATCACTCCCTAGATAAATGCTGTATACCACAGACAGAAAATTAAGGCTCAAAACAAGTACAGTGCATGAAACAGCTTGTGTTTATTTAAAGAGTATTGGAATGCCAGTGATTCTTTTCAGCTGTCCCATTACTTTTTCCCCTCCTCAACTTTTGTTTAATTTTTTCCATGGTCCTAATTAGTTAACGCTCAAATTTGGAAAAACCAGCAAACCTATAGTCCTGTGCAGCAGATGGCAAAATATTCTAAAGACATGCCACAAACAGTAACTTGGACATCTTTTGATGCAAGACAAAAGMAAACACTTGGAGCAGCCAACTGGAGTCAATTCTTTCCAGTGACAGAGATGGCTTCCTACAGCTTGTAGGAGGAACAGAGAGCTGAGTGTGAAATCACTGGCCACCCACATTTATAGAGGTGACATAAATTAAGTACCTCAAGTTTGGTCACTGGTTCCAAATTAACAAAACATTTGTCCTTAATTCACATAACCTAAATTTTAAGAGTGTAAGGCAACATAAAGTGTCAAAAGTCAACTGTACTGGTTAACCAGTTGCTAAAGTTTGTAGCTCAATTCAGTGTGCAATAATTTCCTGTTACTCAATATTAAGCACATTTGGTTTCACACATSCCTCAAAGTATGTGTTTAATTTTGATAGATAGAAATACTTTTATATTAAAAATCACTGGCAGATTTTGTTTTCACTTTTCACATTTTCCACAGTCAAAACTCCTCCATCATGAATTATGCATTTTGCGCTATAGGTACAACACTGCTTACTTATTTTCCTTATTACTACAGTCAGCATTTTAAAGCTGATACTTAGATTAACAAATAGAAAGTTCATATAACTGTGTATTAAATATGAGTTAAACTTAAAAATACCAATCAGATCATCCTGCTAAAAGTTCTAACTATGTATACCACACTTATTACACTCATATCTGAATATAAAACACAAGCTTTAGAATTTTAGTTTCAGGCTCTATCCAACATCATTCTGTTTTAGACACCTGCATTGTCTGGCTAAATCAGATTCTAAAGATAGAGGAGTTAYAGGTTCTCTCTTCATAACCAATGTAATTCCTCTGGAGAACTACATTCAGAGATGGTGTTTAAGCTG
The DNA here is from genome assembly GCA_014549065.1 of Cardinalis cardinalis. Classification (NCBI taxonomy): domain Eukaryota; kingdom Metazoa; phylum Chordata; class Aves; order Passeriformes; family Cardinalidae; genus Cardinalis; species Cardinalis cardinalis. The sequence goes on from JACDOX010000067.1 coordinate 3,674,935, forward strand.
TGTGCACTGAACAGCTTTTTGGAAGAGTCTTAATTTTTTTAACCAGAGAAATAATCGGTGGAGACAAAGGGAAGGATGAACAACATGAACATACTGCTTTGACTATGATTTCCCTATTTGCCTGTACTCAGTAAGCCTGTTCATATCTGACTATTTCTCTCATCTATTTAAATTTACCCTGGCTAATTATTGTAAAGATAAAGCCCAAAGGCTTTAAAAGTTTCACTGAGCTATTGCTGGACAAGACTGAGCAGCTGACTCCTCAGCAAGRCTAATTGCAGTAGTCACACTAAAACTTCAGTTTTGTCCCACTAAAAAAAGAACCTTAAGTAATGCTATTTAGTACACAAGAGTCTCTCCTATACAGTGGTTTTTTTTACACCAGCATTATGTAAAAACAAATTATTAAAAGGCCTCAACTCTAGAAGACTGTACAGTACAGCAGAATAAATGTAATGGGGTCTGTTCACAGCTACTTTGGGCTGACTGCAAGCTAGAATTCCTGGATTTCATCCTTGTTCCTTTGAAGTGTTACACAAATAACTTACCATACCTTTTTTCACTCTAAATTATTCACTTATAAAATTGGGGTTTTTTTAGATATAGCCCAAAAGACATTGCACATAAGCTAAGAGCTTTCACCACAGCAAAGCAAAGAATTAACTATGAACTTGCAGGTTAGGGAACATGACATTAACAAAGTATAACTTATTCAGTCTCATCCTTGTCACTTAAAAGAGCACAAAACTCCCCAGTGACTGGTGATAATAGGCAGGGATTATGACATGATAGCGGGATTTACAAGTAATATCTTGCTGAAGTCCCACTTGAGTTTGCCTTCCCTATGGTTTCTTTTTTAAAAACAAGGATTTGAGTCTGAAGTTTTTTATGTCAGTTCTTCATTTTGAAAACTGTTTGAAATGAAGAAAAACAAATATACTTCCAGCTATGTATGGTATCAGGAAAATTAAGTACTAAACCATGGATATTTCACTAGGCAGATCACAGAATCACAACATGCTCAGGTGGAAGGGACCACAAGGATCATCAAGTSCAGCTCCTGGCCCTGCACCRTCCCCAAGAGTCACACCATGTGCCCAAGGGTATTATTCAAACACTTCTTGAACTCTGTCAGGCTTGCTGCTGTTTATTTTTCTCCTTTTCCATTTCATAAATTGCCAAAATGACCACATGGTATTGGATGTTTCCTTGTAAAGGACTCCTAAACCTTTTGCTAGTATAGAATTTAGTATTAACAGTCATGAAAATATGTAAACTTGCCATAAGTTACATGAAACAGATCACAACAAGAGTCAAAAATCAGACTGGTAGACAAGACTCTATTAAATGCACAATGGCATATACTGTACTTTCATACAGAAATAATACCCAAGTATGTGAAGCTTCTGATATTTTTAGATTTTCCTTACTTGGTAAATTGTAATGCCCGTAAAATTCTAATAAGAGACTAAAGAAATGAACTCCAGTTCAGTATAAATATTTGTTCCAGTGTTAAAAGTATCTGCACAAGCTTAAAAATTGAATGTTATTTCAGAAAAACGACACTTTTTTTYCTAGCTCAACAAGTGAGATTTATTCAAGATGGTAATCTCATATTTTGATTATTATTAAAAGGTTGTAAATATGCMATTATAAAAAACCCTTTGTGCTGGCCAGCATTGACTTAGATCAGTAAATCCTAAAAACAAACCTTACAGGTTTAGGGACTAATAATTTAATATTCTTCCCACAAAATTTGTTTGTGAACTCATTCATGAGTTTATAAGTCAAGCACTTACTTCACTGGCATCCTTATCTACCTAGCCAAAAAATACACTTGCAACTTCCTGACCCTTTTCTTAGGAAATTCCAGGATAATAATGCCAGCAACTAATAAGAAGCAGTATTTAAGAGGGTGACAGACAGAAAAATTACATTTGAGTGAATCTTATCATAAACTCTTGTACTAGGATCCCAATCTTTGTCCCTTTAAAATGTATTTCACAAGTTAAAGAAACTTCAGTGCAGCCAAAGTGTAAGTAAACAGGAAATTCAACAGGAATACTAGAAAGGGACTCATGGGAAATTACCAGCCAATAAAAACTATCACTAAAGTCTACCTTTTGCATTTCACAGTTACAAGCAGACATGTTCTTGAGAACAATTGCAGGAGAACCTAGCAAATAATTTCCATGGTCAGAGTAGTGGTGCAAAGGCTGCAAACAGACCTAGAAACATATTACATTTAAAATGGAACAACTGGAGTTATGTTATACTCTTTTCTGGCAGAGTGAAATGTCAAGTTTATTCAACTATTAAAGGTTTAGAAGACACCAATRTCCCACAGAACACTGCATTATAGAACATTGTGAGTCTGACTATCAAAACAGCAATTGTCAAGTATTACAASCTTGTTTTCAATTACAGCTAAGCACAGAGGTAAAGGGTTAGCAGCATGGCTGGATGGTATGGGTTTCATAGGCCATGAGTTAACTGAGGATGTGTGTTCACAGCCTATTTGTACATAGAATGTATAAACTCATATCAGCATGAGTTTGTATTTTGATTGAAAGAATTATTGTGCTCTCATGCTGGTTTGTTACACAATCTCCTGACCAAGAGTTTTGAYCCTATAGGAAAAAAAACCCACCATATTTTTTTGCAGACAAGATATATAAAATATTTATTGTGGAAGACAGGTGATATAATTTTGCATTTATACTATGGAAGGGTGAGGTATAACTGTACTCCAGTGTAAAGTATACAAACAATGATAACTTTAAATTAGTGCTATAGAGTCTGGAAATTACTAAGCAATTTTTGTGGGGGAAAAAACAAAAAACAAAAAACCACCAAAAAGAACCCCCCAGCAACTACATGTAAGTTTGCCCAGTGACAAAACTGATGACTACTACTCTGACCTAAGCAACTGGTTCTCTTTACAGTTAAAAACATTCCAAATTTGAGTAATAAATACAATTTGTATTAAATATTGTTATAGTAAAAGGTCACCAAGCATTCCAGAAAGTTTCCAGAAGACATATAACAAATATAAGACTATCACTTAGACTTCTGAGACATTCCAAAAGTTTCAACTTCACAAAAAATTAAATATTTCTTGTTTGCATTGTTTCTCTACAAAATATTAGGAGACAATATGAGTGAGAAAAAAATAAAATATTAACAAAAATATTGCTTTAACATTTGAAATTATAATAACAAAATCCTATGTGTTGACAGAGCAGTAAGTCATATTTCAAACTGCACTTGTGCTGCTTTTTGGGGACTTTTTAGAAGAGTGAAAGCTGAACAGTTTGCTTGCTATTTCTTGTCAGAGCCAGAGAGTTAAAGCTCAAGATAGCTTTGAGTCAGAGAAAGGTTRCTTTAGATCATTAATGAAAAGCAAATGGGGGGATTAAGGCAGAGGACATTAGAAAGGAATAAAATGTGTAATAACTCCTCATTTTTATTATCCTCCAGTGTTAATGTTGAAAGCAATCCCTTCTTTGGGTGAACTTAGTTGAGAGTATTGCCCAAAAGCTTATTGCATTTTACAGACATTATTTTGTAAATATTTCATTCCAAACTATCAAACTAAAACAAAACAATACCCTAGGATGCAAGTTTTAAAGAATTATTGCTTGAGAAGACTGGTTAAGTTTCACATTAAGCAAAAAAAAGGGGCTTTTAATACTTCAAATCATTTATCCCTTCACTCAGACCAATAAAAAAAAACAGAGAAGGAAAACCAAAAGGAAAGCAAAGAAAAATAAGGWGAAAATTCTGCCAGTAAACAAATACTTGCCTAGACTAAGGATGCATTCAAAACCTGGCATCATTGATGGCAATTCATCAAGACATCCTGATTTTGTGACAAATATGACTGCTATGTTTGTGAGCAGACTTGCACTCTTTCTAACCTGTCTGTGGTAGATCTGCACAAAACAGCAACTTCTCTACACATCTGTACACATSCATGTAACACTTTCAAGACTTCAAGCTACCTAGATCATATTGGTGTTTGATTTTTTTTTTGCAACAAGCACTAATACATATATAGAGGTTTAAGGGTGTCACCCTTACATTTCTTCTTTTTCATTCTGCAATCTATGTAATAAAAGAAAGCCCTTTCAATTACTARTGTTTTAAGTCACAAGTATTTAAACTTAAAGTAGCACAGAAATCTAGTGCTAAAGTACCAAAAGGGTGCTTAAGATCCTTTACAGACACTGKGCTCATTTATTAACAGCCTTCTTTAAAAGAAGGTATGAAATTTCATGTTCTTTTATTGGTGACATAAGTGTTTAACTTCTTCCACAAGATTCTTCAGTGATTCATACAGACTAAAACAGCCTTTGACAAACCACTGCATGCATGACCACAGAGCACAAATAGTGGTTGGCAGAGAAAGGAAATTAAAACAAGAAAAGCAATGTGAAAGATGTAGATAAATGAAATGAAAGCAGAAATGAGGCAACARTCTTTTTCACTTCCTTGAAAAATATTTCCTGTTGCCAGTATTTGCAATGATCTTCTCATTGGAATTCTTTATAATGGAGGAAAGACCTGTTCATTGCTAAATATCACTTTAAGAACTGAAATAAAGTGGAAGCCTATTGACATTTTTACCTAAAGGCACAGTGAGTGTAACAATGCAGCTTTGAGGGGCTCTTTAATGTCAAACAGAGGAGCACATCACRTACCTTGTTTCCTGGAATCATTAAGTTAGTAGCATGCTTCCTTCTGACAATGATACGGCAGCTACTGGAGTCAATTTCAGAACAAAAATACTTAAGGCAGACAGTTTTCCTTTGCTTTTAGCTTAAATTCTAATTTACTTGTTTTATAGACTGAAAAAAAACCAGTTTAGGTATTTATAGAACTGTGAAATATGCCCTGCACTATCAATGCACTAGGTCATTTGGCTTAGACATGCACAATACTTCCCTTTAATACTGATCCAAGTACAAGTTGTTCTGGAAACAGTTCAATAGCAGCATTTTCATCGAGAGCCAGAATCACTCATTTTCCATTTCTATTGTCTTCTGCACTTTATCTTAAGTGGGGAAATGTATATTAGTTGCAGCATATTTAACTTAATTTTATTTAGTTTTACAGGTGCTCTAATGCATTTGGATAATCTTTAAAGAAACAGCTGTAGGAAATGTAATTATCTTCTGTATTATTTCTTCAGATAATTTGAAGAACAAAGCCCAGTCAAGATAGAAGTTTCAAGATGGAAGTTTTAATCTTTACTAGTGATCTAAATGGGATCTCAGATCCACAGTCTTCAGTTTTATATCCCAAACAAATGCTATATATCTTAACTCACTCAGATCCAATGACACTGCCTTGACAATCTACTATTCATCTATTAAGTATGAAATCAACAATCAAAGCAAGTSTTTGGCTACCAAATTGTGCTCAATACAGAAATTAAGCACAATCCTATTGCAGTCCTGTATGGAGACACTGAATTGTGGAATGCCTTCCTTTGAAGAAATAAGTCACCATGGAACCTAACAGACAACATTCAGAGAGAACMTATAAGTACAATTAAAACCCCAGCTCCTTGCTAGCAACAGGTATCCATGAGATGCTTTAAAAGAGAGCCAGATAACTCAAAGTCACAGAGCCCTATTGGGTACTGAAATTATTTTCTTACAGATGGAAAAGCAGACACCTCTTAAGCAGTGAAGCAGTGCCTGGCTTCACAAAAAATTACTTGTAAACAGTACCACATCACTGGGGTTTACAAAGCCTTGCATTTGGTTTGTAAAGATTCTAGCTTGAAGAAGACAAAAAAAAAATTAATGCACTAGCAAGCCAGACTCTTCCRCAGATAACCACAATGCTAAAACTTCTTACTGTGACTTGCTACCTGTGAAAGAGCTTTTTCCTTCAAGGCCTTCTACACTAACAGTGGAAGCAGTCAACACAAAACCTTTACATGCACAGATTCAGTTTAACAACTGTAAGGGGCMAATGTTCATGCTCACTCAAAAAGCAAGTCCGAGTCTGAAGTTTACCATGAAAAACATTTCATAATATCTTATTTGCCCTTTTTAACATAAAATTCCACAGGAGAGTCAGGCTGGAAAGCACTGCATCACTGAAACATCCACATTGACTGAGAAAAGTTAGACACAGCAGCTTAAGTAAGCAGAAAATCAGTATTCCTATATGTGAAATATCAAATATTTTGAGTTTTTTCCACACAGGAAATGATTAGGCTCCTRAATAAGACATTCATAGCTCAACACAAGCCATCCATTCCTTTTTGTGAGTGGTAGAACAACACAGTGCTGAGTAGAGATATTCTAATGAACTGCTTCTGCACTGATCCATATTTAGAAGCAGTAAAGTTTAATTTCTGGAATGGCCTGCACAGGSTGCTTAGCCTATCCACAGTGCATACCGGTACTCCTTATCACAGCATCTGAAGATTCATTTTCTTCATCTGGTATGATTTTCAAAGCTTCAAAAGATTTTTTACACCTCCCACCCCTGGGAACACCTTCTAAGCAGTCGGTTTTCAGTTAGCATTTTTTAGACCATGTTCCTTTAAATCATTAAGAAATATTTTATTTATGCTGGACATCYACAGATAACCTTTAGAAATTTACCTAAACAGTGAGACCTCTGACTATGAAAGCCTTTTATTCATAGTAAAACCACTAGTGGTCCCTTGGTTAGTTTTGCAAAATCATTGAYAACCTTCTGCAACACAATATTGGACTGCTTTGCACTTGATCCTGGGGCACGAACTATACCCAAAAGACTTTTTTGTCATTCTGCTTCAATCCTAAATGGAATGGACTCAAAACTGACTAAAAGCACTTCATCTACAGAACTTACAGTATATGCTCAAATAAGTTCTATAAATCTAATTCATTCCAATATTTTTTATGGCTTTTAACTAGCTGTATACCTATTAAATACATGCAGCAGACCAGTTCTTAAATCTTTGATCTGTTTATAGCCCAAATGACACTACTGTTTATTCCAGCCAAACTTCTACCAGAAAGTAACAGTAAGCAAAATACAGCCTCATGAATGCTCATAAAATTATAATGCTCCAGCACGTAAAACAAAATTAAAAGTATACAGAAACATCTTTCATTCCTTTTCTGGTAAAAATTATAAAAGGCTACATGCACTTTAAATCAGTCTATTTTAATTTATGTTACAAATGCAATTCCTCCTATAGCTCTGAGCAAACCTACTTTAGTATAGCAAGAAAGGATTCAAATTTACAAGAGAAGGCATCCCTTTCATATAATAAAACAGCTTTCTCCTAAGTTTCCAAGACAGGCTACATTTTCTGTGTTTTATTATTAATTCCCCAAAGATATCTGGGGCCCATCAACCTCCTACAAACCATTGAAATAGGTCCTCCATTCCAAAAGAAACAGGAAAAGCAGTAGGAGACAGTACCAGTGATATTCTGTCCATGATAAAGCTGTTATTTTCATTCCTCCTATAGCATAACCAGACAGTCAAAAGCTGTCAGGGAGTTGGAGTGAAAACATAACAGTTGAYGTGAAAATGAAAAATAAGTGTTGATGTCTCATGAGCTAAGAATTTGGATCAAAGAAAACCCAAAAGTATCAGCAAAGCTGTCTGTATATCATCAAGATTCCAATGAGCAAATCCTCAGCTGGAGATCTGCCCCCTACACTCCATCCTGTGTACCAAGCACATTTGGACAAGGGTTCTGTCTCTCCCCAAATCAGTCTTCCCTACAGCCACAGAGGAGAAAAAAGGCAATGAACTGACCCATACAAACCSAAGCAAACTTTGGTCAAGTTAAATGCCTCACTGTGTAAATGCCAGACAAAACAGCATTGCTGCTATCAGGCATCCCAGCCCCAGTAACAAGGAATTGAATGTTTCTGCAGAATGGGAATACTTAAGGGCAGCTGAACAACTTGGAGCCTTTAGCATGAAAGAGGACAAGCCAGAAAGGTGTTGGAATCTGGKGTTAGTGTGAGAGAATCTATTCCGGGCACACTGAGTCCCAGGGTCCAGACCTCTAGAGATCTGCAACCAGTCATGTTTGAGACAGGAAAGATCTACAGCGATTCCAAAACAGCAGTGGAACAAAATACTTCAGTTTTAAACACAAGGTTTTACCAGTTCAGTATCCARATACAGACTGAATCCTCTCACCTTCCCTCATTTCCTTTTGGTGTCCTGTGCCCTTTAACAGGCACTGTACAAAGTTTCCAGCTTTGAGATATCAAGAGGACTGTACTTCAGCTTTCCTTTAAGAGTCAGAAGAGTGAGCTATAAGTTTTGAATATCTGTGGTTTAAGTCAAAATAACTCTAAAAAATATATGAATAGCCTATCAGAAGAGCAATGGGAGATGACTACAGGAATATACTCAGAACTGTCAATATTATTTACCTTTTGGAGAAAAACTTTTAACCGATAGACAAAGCGATCAAGGATGGCAATTTTTAGTTATGCTGTGTTTGTAAAAGAACCTATCTCTTCAAGAACAAAAATTTAATGCTAGAAAAAGTATTCAAAAATTGCAACATAATATTTAATAMCTTTAATATATTARTATATATATTAACATAATATAATAACTTTAATATTTTAGGGTTCTTAATTGAGATAAAGCCATGACAAAAAAGTTTTAAATGTATTTAAATTCTTTTTTGTAGTTTAATTCATTATTAAAAAAAACAAAAAAGCCAAACCAAAACCAACCAAACAAAAACATCCATATTTGAGGAAACGAATATAAATAATCCTTCATTCAACATACGCCCTCAGTATGAGGATTTTTAGGCAAGCCCAAAGGAAGCTTTGCCCAGTTACTTGAGTGAATTCTTTCCCCATGTTGAGCATATTAGGGTGAAGTGAACCAGGCACCACCTCAGGTCACTCTCCAAAGAAAATTTTGGAAACAAAAAGATCTGAGGAAGATTCTGAAAGACTCAAGTGAAGCATATGTACAAGATCTTGCAGTGAGACTAGTGAGTTTAATTTTTAAACTAGTGATTCTAATTTTTATCTTGAAGTGGTTGTACACCACTACAGCCAAGAAATAAATCCCATGTAGTCAAAATTATTTTAGGTGGTATCAAGTCCTCCATGTGAACAGAAATTGCTGAACCACTCTTCCAAATACAAAACTGTTTCTGTGCATCTCTTAAATTATGATGCCTTGTAAAAATGTGCAGGACCTCCAGCAGGCTCTTCTCCAATTGCAAAAAGCATAATCTTTGGTATTGCCAGTGATGCAGTTTAATTTACTTAATTGCTTTCTGATCACAAAAGAGCTCAGTCTTATGACAGATATTGATGCAATCATTGAATGATACAGTATTGTACATACAATACTGCAGCAGAAGGACAGTTTCATGTGAAATCTAATGTTCAAGTGAACTGAACAAGGGATCTTGGTCCTCCAAAAAAGAGTATTTTGTTTTGGCACTGTTTCTATGTCACTGTAAAATTAAAATTTCTAAGATAGTTTGATTAAAAACTAAACATGACCCAAAACCAATAACACTGAACATCAGAAATCATAATCTTAAATTCATTCCCATTCTATAAAGAAAAAAAATGTATTTTGAACTTTAGTGTGTGTATAAATTGAAGTATATTTTCCATGATCAGTCACCTTGTTGGCATTACACAAAATATTCTAAGACATCAGCAATTCTGCTTTGGTTCTACCTTTCTGAATCCCACAGACTCCTTCACCTTCACTCCTTCACTTATAGTGCCTTAGTAAGGCACTAAAAACACATTGCCATGGATAAAGCTGTTCAAACCCCATGGAAGAACACAGAGGGCCAGGACAACACAAAGAAATCTACTCATTGTAACAGCCAAGCATCAGTTCAGCTTYCCCACAGATACATCTCCTCACTAGAGGAGAACCACTCACCAGAAAGGGAGCCAGTCTCAGATAATCACACATCTGTCATAACACTGAGATAGATACCAAAATGATGAGAACAGTTAAAATTAATAAAATGAGAAACTATCWTTATCTTTGTGCACTGAATAAGAGGAGGGTTAGACAGAAAAAATTCTGTCTTGACTGGGCAGATGCACTTACAGCACAAATGCATGTGGACAGATGTTCAAATACACTCACATCTAAAATGGCTTTTGAAGATTGAGAACTACCCTCATCATTTGCTATATAAGGASAGTGGATCTAAGCTCTGTATTATTCAATTTTCAAACTATTTAATRAGAGAATCTGTTGCTAATGAAAAAGTGAATGTGTTGCTATTTCTGTCAAATCCGTTAGACAAGATGTTTGAGAAACACTCAAGAAAGAAAAGCACAGGAAYAGAAACTGTCTGTAATAGTCATCCCAGTAAGGATCCTATTTATTCCAATTTCACTTGTATGATGCAAAGAATATAATTGCAATTATGACAGCATGCAAAATTCAAAAYTGACTGGACTGCTTTTTATTACTGCTCAGTGTGTGACTTGCATGTGTCAATAACAGCAGCATGATTTTAATACAGTATGCTGGGCAAAATGTTTTAAGAGAAGATTTGAACAAGAACCACCAACATCTGTTTATAAGCAAAACTTTTGCAAATAAAGCAGAGATGAAGTCAGGAATTTTGATCTCACTTATCTGGTTATGACTAACTGCATTGATGGATGCTTTGTCTGCTGCATGTGGTGCACAAGTGGTGAAAGATTAAGGGCAAGACATCAGAGAGACAAGAAAAATTGCTGTGCATCAAGCAGTCCATCTGCTTTGGCCATACAACAGTTACTATCAAGTGACTAAGAGGCCAAATCTTAGTCTGCTTCTGAAACCGGGCCATCTAAAAAACAGCTTCAAATTCTACTCACTAATACACATTTAAGACTCTTGTGAATTCTCTGTGGATACATTGTTTCACATAAATCACTGCCAGACAAAAGCAGTAATTTTGGTTTATGTTTAAACTCAGGCTTCTTAAGTATCATTTAAGATAGGGGATATTGTTTTATTTTTATATCTGACTTAAGAAATAAAAATAAAGGTTTTAATGACTACAAATGTAATACCATGGACTTTAATGTTCTGTTAACCTCTTCTATTTAAAAAAAGTTTATATATAAACCCGCACAAATACGATTCACTAATACACACCTAAGGCACTAAAAATCAAGGACAGCCAAAAAAGGACTGGTGATACTCTCAAGAAGTTTGCTGCACAGCTTTTAGAAGTTCCCCCTGTTTAAAGCACACYAAAATATCCAAGTTTAGTTAAATAAAAATTCCCAGATGCACATATAAAATGTTCGGTTAGATCAGGACTGTCACAAGAGCAGCAAGACATGAATTAGCTCCCAAACTGTAATCTCATTTCTTTTTTACCATTGCATTGCACTTGCTAAGGTGGCCATTGTACCACACACATCTGTGTTTGTGACTCATTTTTTCATTTTTGTAGGAATTCATTAACTGTCTTAAAAATTTATATGAAAGGAGAATTAAACATGGAAAGCCAAGTGCTACCAGCTACATTGCTGTATATATAGAAAAAAATTGGATGTTTTATCTTTTGGAAGAGAGTAAGGTARGGTTATACACAACACAGAAAAATACAGTAGCTCCACAGGACCACATCAATTCACAATGATAATGAGAGGTGCCTTAAGCACTCTGTTCAAGAGTGGCAGCACCACAGAGACAACAGAATAAAATAAAACATCTTGGATTTTAATCACCTAAAATCAGTTCTCCGCATAATTGTTTTCTAAACTTGTTCAAAATTCAAACTGAGWAAACATCACTTGAGATTTCAAATGTACAACTCAACAGTATAAAATGCAAATRAACAGTAATTAGACTTGTAAGATAAACTTTAGTTCAAAATTAAGTCACTAGCTGCAATATTGTCACCAATGAACACTCCAGCTGTTTATCTGTTCACCTGGTTATCAATTTATGGTAAAATTGCAACACTAATCATGACAATAAGAGCACTAGCATAAGAAAAATATTTCAGGAAGATGTAGCACTTCCATTAAAAACAAAAAATCCCATCCTGTGAGAWGAAAAGAGTTCATTCTGAATGTAAACCTAAGGATGTTAAGTATTCTATAAAATTACTTAGCATTTTTTTTAGATCATCAAAAGAGCTTCTCATTTAATTAACCTACAGCCAAGTGTTTGGAACACAGCTTAGGTTTGCTATGAAAAACATACCAAAAACCACATTTTCCAAACTAGTTTACTACTATTATTTTAAAAAACTCTTGACATCTCTCAGAAGGAGCTTTCCACTCATCATGCAGCCCAGTTATAGGTTAAAGGGCTAAATYCTGTAATTATTCAGGCTATAAACCTGGTTTTGAATAAATATACTGCTGCTTCTAAGTTTGAAGAACCTTGTCCAGCACTCTTTGAACTCTGGCTACAGCAGGCTTTTTCCATTTTTAACATGCATGTTGTCAATACTTTTTTAATTTAAAAATAATAATTYGCAGCCCAACATCCAATAACCATTACATTTTTATTACCTTTTTGAAGCTGGCATACATAAAATAACTTTTTTTTTTGAGAAACCATTTGCTGAAACAAGTTTTTACTTCCAAAGGAATCTACTACTATCAGTCTCTCTACATTACCATTACACATGAACAAAATGGAAAGCAACCCAGCTTTTCAAATCAGTTGTCTTCCTTTTAAAAAAAAAAAGAAAATGGTTTTATCTAATTTATTGAGTTTTCTCCAATTAAATATCTCTCTCAAAACCAATGGCTCAAATTCCCCTCAAATACWTTAAATGTGTTGTGTCAGAAAATTTGGTTTTGACATGATTCATACCATAATGTCACTTTACAGTTCTCAGGTGAAACATGTGACTTTAAACTGTGACTTTAACCAAARCCTTGACCTGGAAGCTTACCAGCTGCTGTATTTCTTTCAGGACACAGCATTCAGAAGGATGTTCTGTGGTGGGATTGTCATTTGTGGTGCTTTGCAACACTAACACAGCATCTTCACAGATAGCAGAGAACCAACTTCAGTATTTCCATGTGTGAATTTTTCCTCCCTCCTGCACAAGAAACAATGCTGCTGTTTCCACCTATCCAGGGCATCCCAGCACATACATTGAAAGGTCCTAAGGGAAGTCTACATTATAAATTCAATTCAATATTTAAGTTCTGCACTGAAATAATCATGCTGGATATGTTAAACTCTATGATGGTGAGCAACAAAATGCAAGATAAGTACACTAATAACTGATCCCACAGCAACTGCAGCTGCAACAAAGGGAGCTTGTTTGAGTTTCCTGTCAAATTAAATGTTCTAAGCCAACATAATTTTATTTAGTAGGCACTGCTAGTGTAGCTAAGGGAGCCGAATTCCTAAAATGAACAATAAACTTCCTAAAAGAAGTTTGGCTGTGGAGACTAGGTGGCTTCTCATGAAATTCATGAGCATCTATGCTGCCTGTGTGTAGCAGCACAGAATTGTTTCTGGCTTTCATTTCGTGCACAGGGCTCTATCCTGCCACAGCAAACCTGATACTTTTACATATTTYGCCTAAGATTAAAACTCATTCGTGCTGTTCATACAACACCTTTGAGACCCCAATTCCTAACTACCTCTCTTGCTGCCAAGAGCAATTACTTTGTCTCTCACCATGGGCACAACAGATTTTCCCACACTGAAGAGAAACCACAAATTCTCTATAAACAGGGAAGAATGGACAAAAGACTTTTTTCTTCCCCCCAATATCTTAAATGTCTGATWTTTCTTACATCTTGCTGGGTTTTGTTACGTATTTTATTGGTTTTCAGAGGCATTCACAAGGAAACATGGGGAAAATCAATCTCAGTTGTTAAAAATCTCAAGCATTTCTAAAAATTGGAGCAGGTCAGAGCTATCTGTTTATATAAAGTCCAGARAGCTCCATTATGATCACATAATGTAGGCATGGCCAATTTGTGGTTCTTGAGCCACATGTAACCTTCAGGCAGTTCAATGAAGCTCTAATGGGGCTAAATCACGCAACAAACACATGTCTGCCCTGAGCTGCTGAACAACCCAGACCTGCAGCTCTGGGCTAGCATTCATGGTCAGGCTCCTCATCTCTTTCATCCCACAGAAATATCTGCAAAGCTCCAACAGCAGCAGATAAAAGAAGKCACGTTCAAAGTATTTTCATGGTGTTACCTCATAGCATTCATAACTATGATCTTCTGCAGCACTTCTCCCTTTAAAGTATCCATTTCCACTATTTAAAATACCACCATCATTTCATCAGGTTACTTGAGGACAGAGAGCACTCAAATTCTTGTCTCCATCTCAACACACTGCCTGACAACCAAACATGGCATTTTCCACTTCTTCGTTTCTGAAATTCTCCTTTAAAAAAAAAACAAAAAATAAAGAGTTCTCCTCTACATCACTCAGATTTTTWCCCTACTTCTCAAATATTTTTAGTGTTAATTTGGCACAAGTATCACCACATAACAGAAAGATTCAGTCTTCTATAAACAACTTTTGAAAACCTACTTATCCCCGAACACAAAAGATTTTTGTTTAAAGCACTGTTTAAAGCTACACAGATATAAAACAGATCAAAATTTGTTAATTAAGAAATATCAAAACATATTTTAGAAAAAAAAGGGGTTATATCAACCGTAAGTTTGGGGAGGGGAAGCATTTATTTGAGACATACATCAGTATGGCAATTAAAATACTTTTATGTTGTATGATTAGTTTTATGGGTATTTTACAATTATTCCTTAATATGTCAATAAATATATATGGCTGTATATAAGAAACAAAAAACTGCCATTAAAACTGATTTCAGTTTCATTTAAAATTGAATATTGGAATTTTCCATATTATTTACATCTCTTCATGATATCAGATTCTTGTATAGGGAAATATACACATGCTTGGAAAAATTATACTTACATTTTATTTCAGATTAATTTTCTTTCCAAACTGTTGCAATTACAATAATGGCTTCCTGCTATTCCCAGCAGATGTCACTGCAAGGCAGGTGCAGAGAAGGMACATATGTTGAAAGAATTGCAAAGGGCAGCATAAATTGCACAGGTTCCCTTGCCCRCACCAAAAAGCACTTTATGAATCATTTAAACTCATTCTAAATTTTTTGCAAGATAAATTTAGTTTAACTGCTACAACAGCTATAAATTCTAATTTTAAAGTTTTCTTTTCAGTTGTCTTGTCCTTTTTATTTCTTTTTAGGACATTTGATTAATCTTACAATTCTACTATGCATTATCCTCTAATTTCAGACTAGWATCCTCTAATTTCATTTTTTCCAAGTGCCCTGTCAGGTATCCAGTGGGAATCTGAAGCTGAGAGGCTGTAAATCCACTCACTTTACCAAACCTGGGTGTAACAAAAACATGGGCATATATCTGGGGAGACAGTCTTGCAAAAGCTTTGTACCAACAAGCTACTCACCCCCACTCCTACATTCAGTGTCACTCTAGAGAGAGATGTCACACAACTGAGCAGGTCTTCAGATCCTCTTTAAAAACAAGAGCATGAAAATACTTTAATCACTTCAATTTCCCTGCTTGCACCTTTTTGTAAAGACAAAGGAAATATTTCAGAAAAAATAAACCAAAGCAAGAGAACACCTTTACAGAAACTTAAACAACTATGGCTTATGTAGCTTTGGGCTTCAACKAATTGAATTTAGAGCTTTGAAGAGATCCAGCCTGATCTCTAGCTTTAAGGGAAAATTAAGATCTTAAAAATGGCAAAATCTCTATCAACTTTGATAAAAGGATGATTAAATGAAAAAAGTTAAGAATCAAAGCACTGTGGGTAAAAAAACTGCATGACTTGAGGAAAGGTGTTTCTACTGAGATGTTTCATTTCATAACAGATGGAAAARCCAAAATAGAATCTTTAGTTTTATGAAAGCATTTGTTCAAGAAGCAGATCTACACAGAACATTSAGAGGGAAAGAATTAGTCTCCAGACAGAACTCATCTTTAAATATATTTAATCAGTAGTCACTTTCAGTCTTGTAGATCTATGGAGAGAACTGTCACATGTGCCTCATGAGTTTAATTCCCTAGTCACAATTCACATGACTTAACACACTCTAAGGATACTTCCTGGACATCTGCACTAGCAATTACTAACAGTGTACTCAGCTAAAAGTGATTACACCATCTTGCTTCATCAGATGACTCCTCTGGTCTCGAAAATGTGGTTCATGTGAAAGCTAAGTTTAATTTCTAATTTATTTCAGAAGTTCTGATTTCTTAGAATTCTCAAAATGGGAAAAAAAGTTAAGTTCCCTTAGAGACTAATTGAGATATTGTATAGTTTCTTTCTTCAAATTGCAGACCAACAAAAATTTCCTAACTAAAGAATCCAGCTTATTGAAGAAAAACAGCAAAGATGGTTTAATTGATGCATTAGCAATTTCAATAGTCCTGCTTTTCAGATTACACTATTATGAAAAATGAACTAAATTTCATCCAACTGCATTTTAGAAAGGAAAATATTCATACTCTGCTAATCATCAACTACAACAAGGACATTTGAAGTCATAATTCAATTTGCTGTGGCTGGATGCAGCTCCACCAACCTCAACAGGTTAATTATTTCACTGATATTGCTTCACAGACCTACATTCACCACAATAACAAACAGCTGTTTACCATTAACAAGACTCAATTTGACAAGTGGCTTTATTTTTTAATTATTCACTTTGATCTTCCACAAATTTTAATCATCATTTTCAATTACAACGAAGTTATACTTGACAAGAATCTCCTTTGGGAAAACATTCTGGAAAAACAACATTTCCTTCAGGCTACTGACATTCGTGGTGCTTTTCAAGCTGCCCCATCAGTTTGGGTGATGTAACAAACTATGCCTATGGTCACGTTGTTGACTTGATAGATTGAAACTCAAAAATCAGTCTCTATTTCTGTTTGCTCAAGCAGTGCAAGTTTTCACTGTCAATGATCCATGTAACGTGAATTTGGAAGAGCATTCTTAAGCTTCTGACTTGATATTTCAATGAGTCTGCTCGTGCACAGTTAAAAAGGTTTAAACCTCTGCAGAATAAAGTATTTCTATTGCAAATATTCCCAGCCTTCCCCTTTTTCAGTTCCCTAACTCCATGCCTACCTGAACACAGTTAGGTTGAAATTTTAAAGCAACGTAATTAACTGAATCAATCTTTTGCACAGTTTTAGCCAGCCAGCTCCCTAAAGCACAAGGCAAGATCCCCAAACTGATGCCATTAGCAGAACATTGCTTAGTAACTCCAATGAAAAAAGCTACTTGAGTTAAGATCAAAGTCTAATTACAACATCTGCATCACAGCACAAAGTTGACCTCATTATAAACAGGATGAGTTTGTAATTCTTACACCAGGAAAAATTGAAGGAAAAGAATACTCCCTTATTAGGAAAAAGAAATCCTCATTGCAATTTTTCAAAGTAATACATTGCTACAGTTCTTACAAAAGAACAGGGATGGCCCTTGGTACCACCTGAACAGTGATATAAATTCAAAGTAATTGCRAACTTCAAGCCTTAAAATCATCAATGCCTTCAAGTTATTAATGCAGGCAGTAGCTCATTTGTTCTTGAGAACATCCTTCTCCAGGGTCAGCTCTGCCCTGGAGAAAAAAAACCCACAAAGAACTCATGTAATTCCCAATGCCTTAAATACATTTTCTATATCCACTGACAATATTGATTTACAAACCTAAATGTTTCAGTTTCTTTGGTAGCTAAGAAATTCAATTTCCACAACAATATCTAGGGTAACAGAGAATTAATTTTAAGCAATATAACCCAAGTACTGAGGAACTTTGAAAGAGAAGAAATGGGAAAAAAGACCTTAAAGATGAAGCAGCATGAGCAATAACTGAACCACTTTCCATTCTGACCCACTCTAAGGAATTTTATATCACACCCAGGAATCTAGAAATATGACTTAGTCATTATTTCAGTGTAAATCTTCAATGTCTCCTTGTTAGAAAAAAACCAACTAATTCCAAAGTCAGAAGCTAAGGAAATCAGTCACTGAAAATTCTTGTTATGGTTTTCTTCCATTTTTGTTCATGACAGCATTTGGGTGACTTTACTTAACCACCAGCATCCGAAAGTCAGTATATTACAAGAGAAGATCTCATTCTGTGAAATATTTTGCATTGTAAAGTTTTCTGAGGTATGGAACTCTTCTAACAACATAGAAATCATTCCTATTCCCTTTGTCAAGTTGTAACAGTCTCACACCAGTAAGATCAGTCATCAAAGACTGGAGTGGGAAGTACAAAAAACAACTCATTCCAGGAGCCTTAAATATCTTAAAACCTTAATAGACAAGGCATCTTAAATATAGAAATGCAAAAACCCAGACAGTGAAGCAAAAATTCACACAAGTTTAGAATAACTGGTCTAATTAAGAGATGATGACAAGGGAAGACATGTCAATATTCGGGCATGACTATGTTCCAAGATATTTGTTTTAGCAAAGAGGAATGCTGAAGGCATAGGACCCCTCTGCAACACAACACCCCTCCCAAAGGGGGAGACTAAAATTATCATACTCCTCACAGACAATTCCTCAATTGGATTGACTGTCTCTCCAAATTTTCAAAAATACCTCTCCAGCTAGAGTATAAGAGATGTGCATAAATATGGATAAACCACACAGCTATTCTGATACATAACAGCTCAAAAATATCTGTAGAATTATTTCACATTCCCAAAAGGAATACATGCATCCCTGTAAAGACAGAAAAAGTGCAGCTTTCAGTTCTAAGAATGCCTGTTTTTCCCTTCATACTCTCTTTCCTACCCTCATGGAGCCTATTCCAAGGTTCCCTAGTCACAAGCCACTGACCTTCTYTTTGCTTAGTCCCTTTCTACTTTGYCACTTGCTCCTCTCAAAGAGCACAGATGACTTCTATAAATACTGTAGCATATTTGATGCTTTAAAGACAATTTCTTTAGCAGAAAAGGCAAATAACTAACAGAATGCAAGACTTACCACTGCATGGGCTATAACTGTATGAAATTACTGCTGCTAAGGTGAAGTCAGATTTTGCCAACTTCATCAGCATTTCTCAGATAATATCAAGACCTCAAATGTCTCAGAAAATTGACAGTGGTCATATACTTTTCCATAGAAAGAGAACTAGCTAATAGGTAAAGAATAGTTCCATCCATTTTAACCAAAATTGTAATTTAGATGCAACTGCTAACAATGACCCTTCCATAAAAAAATTCCTTCCCAGTGAAGAAATATGACATTAATGCTTTCTTGTACTCTCCCTCATCCTTTGTATAAAAGCATAAACAAAAGACTAGAGAACTGCTATGACAAATATTAACATGCTTTGTAAGGACTCTACACTAGGGAAATGACAAAAGTTTCAGGGTATCTCCAAAAATAGTAATAATAGCATTTAATCACAAGTACTTCTTAGAATGTATTCATTTCCTTATTTTTAAAACGGAATAAAATATTCTACATTCCACTAGATAATTAAACTGTGAATAAAAGTAGGCAAATAGGCCTTCACAACAATAAGTTACAAGAGATGACAATGTGTGGTAACTACTCAAATAGCTTCAGAAACCCACACCAACTGACAGTGGTTTACAGAGAACTTGGCTAGCATGCAAGTAAAACAGAAAACCTTACAAGGAAACAGTTCCCAAATAAGGAAGACCATCTATGTAAAGAAAAGCTCTAATGTACACATTGCTACATACTATCAACATATCAGCAACACTACAAAACGGGTCCGGAGAACAACAAGGAGCAGCAGCTCCGGAAGAGTTAGAAACCAGTAATCAATTTTGATAAGATGGATGGCAAGRCACACCCAGAGAAGCCTAAGCCCAAGCAATACAGCCTTAGGAACAATGGCCAAAAGCCCAGGCCACCAGACAAAACTGTACCGRCAGGAGCAGGTCTATAAACAAACCAGGCGCTCCACAGAGCGCTGCAAGAACACAAACCAACAGCTCAAACCACTGCAGAACAAAGCCCAGGGTCTGAGCTTAAATAGAGCCTGGGGCTCATGGGCAGAGGTGTGGCTGGGGAGCCCAGGTAAATGTGGTCAGGGTAATTAAGGCCCATCAGACTCTGAGTCCTGAGAGGGCTTGGGAACAAAAACAGTGAAACAAAAGGAAGCAAAAACAAGTGCATCAAAGGCTTTCTAACATAATTAAGCACTGAGCTCCCCTCCTAAAAGCTGATTGTTTCCCATGATAACCCAAATGGATTAATTGCTAATGCATTTACCTAATTTTACAGTCTCCAAAGGGAAGGGATTTCAAATTTCACAAAAATACTCTAAATAAGGACATTGAACTTAACCATTAAAAACAATTATTAGGAGCCAAAGCCAAGTGGAGTGAGCAAAACAATTACCTGAAAAAAAACCATAACCTGAGTGCAGGTGATGCTGGCCAGGGTAATATAGATATTTCACATACATCTTATTCTTAATTCCTCTAATTAGCAGCTGATTTAGTATTTAGTCTTTGTGCTACCTCTATATTAAAACATCTGTTCAGAGATCAATGTATTTAATTGACTCCTATCAATAAAAAATGTAAATTACCTCACCTTGCTGGGGTTTTTAAGTTAAGATTCAATGACATATACATTCCTGCTCTAAAAACCAGTCTAAGCAATAGTCTAACATGAATACCCTGTGACTGTGCAAGGAAGTGACAGCAGCTGTTCTGAAGAAAGTAACACGGCCTATGACAAAACCTGAAAAAGACATAAAAGAAAACCTACCTATCTGAATTGGAGGAAAGGAGAGAACAAAGTACAACACACAGCTGTGGTGTGGAGCAAGGGAAGTATAGAAAAAATGGTGAAACATTTTTCAGGCTGAGTTCTAGGTAGGAAAACAGATCTACTGAATAACCATCTTCAGACCTAAAGCCTTTAAGTTCTGCTCCTGCTCAAAAAGCAGGCACTGCAAGGATTCCTAGAGTGCCTGGGTAGAATCYTTAGACAGTTCTGGGTAGATTCTTGGAATGTAGGAATGTTCCTACAAAGCAGAGAGAATTCATGGAAATTCTTCTACAAAGACCTCCTAGAAGGTACAGAGGGGATTCCTGGATGCACCTGGAAAATTCTAGAAAACATGGGGCAAACACCAGAMAAACTCCTAGGATACACTCAGAAAATACCTAGAAAACAGAAGAGAAACTAGAGCATTTCTAGGAACCACTGGCAGAAATTCCTACAAAGCAAGGAAAGAAAACTTTCAGAAAGCACCATGAAAATTTCTATCAAGCCTAAAAAGAAATTGTGAAAATTCTATATTAGCACAAGGGAAATTCCCAGACACAACAGTGGGAATTCCTTGAAAGCATTTGGGAAAATTCCTAGGAAGCACTGGGAAAAGCCCTAGAAAGGTGCAAGCCCCTGAGGTTTGTATGGCCCTTCTCTAATTCTCAGCCAATCCACTCTCATTCCTATACTGAACACCCCTTAAGGATTTCAATTTTACATATCCAAAAGAAGATTTAGTGAACCACTGGATTATACATTTTGCTAAAAGAGATAACCAAGCATCCCTAAGCAGTAATCAAAAAGTGTTATAGACAAACATTGACAAATTTTAAAATGTACCCTGTTAAATTATCTGCAGCTGTCCAYTCTCCCTTCTTTGAAAAGCTTTCACCCCAAAGTTTGAAGAGAAGGGAATGTGTAGTTGGGACTCCAGTCACTCCCAAAGAAATGTAGAGCCTGAGCATTAAACCCTTTCTTTGGCAACTTAAGACAAGTGAGTTTCCCCTGGCAGGCTCCAGGTGCAGGCACACATTTTTCCTGATGCATCTGCCACGATGGCAATGACTTCTGCTAGAGATGCACATCACTGGTATCCACCTAAGGTGCAGTGATTTCAGCAGAACTTCAGTTAGCAGGCAGAGATTTTCACACTGTAAGGCCTGGGCCTAACCCATCCCCTGGGCCTTGCCCATCCAGAATTCCAGACTGCAATGGAACTTTTTCCATGTAAAGATACAGGACTGGATGCTCACTAGAAAATTAAGTAAACACATTGAGGGTGGCCCTCCCAGAAAGACATGCAGACACACWAAAGGTCTTTCCACTCCATTTTTAAGCATGTCTTTACTATTTATTTATGAGCTTTTGTTATAACAAAGCCTGGTGTTTGAAATGTGCAATATCTGGCCTAAGTGTAATAGAGAACTTATACTTAGTCAAAGAACCTCCACAAATACTAAAATCCTGCCCTAAAGCATATACATGCCAGCTACTCACTTTGAACTATCCTTATTTGATTAATAAACAATCAGAYCACATCTTCAAATCCATCTACCATGAAAAAAGACCATGTTAAAAGCACAGTTAAGTTGTCAATTTAAAATGAAAATTTCCATTCCAGCAATAGATAGGGTAAAACCTAAAAAAAGAATCAGTTTAATATTTTATTTACTTTATATGCAGGGAATTATTGTAATAAGACAATTATTTTATTTCTTGAGTCATAATAATTGGGAATTTTGAACATTAGTCCACCAAAATCCACTACATATATTAAGGGAAAAAGAACCCAATGAAATATTGTTCTTTCTTTTTAGAACCTTTAATAATTGTATGTTCTTCTGTAAAAGGAGTTAGTCTGGTGCACTAAATATGAAAAAAAAAAACAAAAAAAAGGAACATGGTTCCCTAGGAATAGAGAGCAACAAGCCCAAAAAGAAAAAGTAATGAAGCTGAAAATTATCTGAACATTGATGGTGCCAGTTTTTCAGTTTCGTATTAGAAATGGAGTGAAGACAATGCTGGATAATATCTGACTTCTCTAAGAACTGATGACTACTCCCTCCAAATTATCAGATCTGAAAGGAGAAATACAGCCATTCTTGAAGATCAGCTGCCATCTAGTGAACAGTGAGAAAACTTTAAAACATTACTTTCAGGGGTTTGTCAATTTAAACTAGATTCTTGGAGGAATATTGTTTGCCACTTTGTAAACTTTGGGATCTGTAAATTATTCAGGAGCATGGCTACTAAAAAGTATGCATTTGACATGAGAGCAATATCACTCAGCAAAGTTTTCTAAGAAAATATATAAGTAATATACATATGATTCCACAATTTGTTCGAAATAAGCCAATCCTCTCCTCTTTCAATAGGACGTATTAGTTTTTTTGGGGCTTCACYATACTAAAAAGAACTGAACTATTGGTGTCTTAAAGTAAAATAATAATCAGTATATAAAATATTAATATTAATATTAAAGTAAAATAATCAGTATTACAGGAATAAAATACAGTAAAAACTTAAAAGAAATTTAGGGAAAAATTTACTTAAATGTGCCCATCAAACAATAATGGCAGAGTTTTTATACTGGACACTAACTTTTGTAACTTTGTTACTTAGGATTAGATTTGCAGGTGTTTTCCTTCTCATAAGAAACCAGATTTTCCAGATGTTACAATAAGTCTGTTAGAGGGAACCACTATATATGAATATAAACCACAGAGCYCATTGCAAATATTCAATTTTCCATACTTTCCTTTCCTAAACACAACTAAAACCAAGCAGTTTTTACTTACAGTAYGAAACTCTGAAACACAAATCTGCCATTTTAAACAGAGTATGTTTTTTGTTTAATCGAGTACGTACTTGAGGGCACTCATGTTTATGAGAACCTTCGATGGAAAGAAATAAAACAAGAGAATATGTTTATAAGACATTGGYTTGAAAATACATTTGCCTTCTTGGAATGCAAGCTTCTTATAATCTTTTGTCTGTACATTCTCTGGACAGACATTAGTATGTCCTACACCAAATACCTGGTAAGTCTACACATTCCATATAAGCATATTCCATATAAACATTTGCATATGTGTGCAGTACAGAACTGTGCCATGAAAAGAAAGATTAAGTAGATATCCAGGAGTAGAGGAATAGAAAATAAACACTGAAATTAGAAAATTTGGTCACAAATTGAAAGGAAATCTATTASTGGCCCTTTTGCATATAATTAGGCTTAAAGAGAAGGCTTGCTGCTTTTCACACTACACAGCCCTACAAAATTTTGTGAGTTCCTATTCAGCATTTAGAACTATCATGAACTGGTTCTCTTAACACAGCCTGCTTTTATTCATATGGCTTACTGAAATGTTTTGTGTAGAGCCTTGGTTCAGTAAGGAATGTGACTAACCAGGACACCATCACAAATGTTTTCTTACACTGCTCCTCCTGACACCTTCAGGATACAATGCAGGACAGGWTGTAGTTGTGCTGTAAACCACCTTCTCTGGGTTTTCTGTGAATTTAACTGTGTCTGACTAAGAATCAAGCACTTGAGGTCCCAATTCTTGTATGTCTGGGATCTCAGAGTCTGTGCATATTCAGCACATGCGTGATTTTATTTAAAATTAAGCTACTTTAAAGAATAAAACTGTGCACATACTAAAATTTTATCTTGTAGCCCACAGTGCTGACAGACCTGGAAAGTTTTTATAAAAGCACCRCACAATCTAAGAAGGTGGGGGACCAAAACTTTTCTTAAATTCTGACTAAGCATTTGACAGAGCACATACTGCAACAGGTTTACCAAGTGTTGAATTCATATCTGTGTCTTAATTATTTGTATCAGCAGCTTCTCAAGCCAGTGGTGTGGCTCCTCATGTTCTTTTAACAAGCACTCACAGCTGAGTCAATGGTGACCGCTGGTGACAGGAGCGGAGGGAAGCACTGGCAGGGGCACAGGAATGGGGACACCCAACATTTGGGAACATGTTTCAGAAGCCCTGAACAAAGGGCAGCGCTGACGAGACAAAAAGAGGGCAAAGAAATGAGGGTGGCAAACAAGCCCTGCTGTYACCAGCTCTGTGGAGAACAAGCCAGATCGCAATTAGAAAGGGGATCAATGTATTTCATCTATGGGATGAGGGTATAAGAAGTCTCCAGGGCACAGCACTCACCTCACAGGCATTGCTTTGTCAGCCCTTCAAAAGGGAAGGCCCAGGGCAGTGGCTGAGGGAGGGCATGAGGGAGATGGTGGACTGTGTACTGAGTACTGTGGCCATTTCTCAGCCCCGCAGYTCAGGAAGGACAYTGAGGGACTGGAGCAGGTCCAGAGGATGTCAATGATCTGGTGAAGGGCTGCCAAGGATGCCAAGATGGTGAAGGGCCTGGAGCACAAGTCCCATGAGGAGTGGCTGAGGGAACACGGAGGGCTCAGTCTGGAGGAAAAGAGGCTCAGGCAGGACCTTATCGGTCTCCACAAGTCCCTAAAAGGAGGCTGTAGCCAGGTGGGGCTTGGCCTCTTCTCCCAGACARGACAAAAGGCCACATAGACTCAAGCTGCACCAGGGTAGGCTTAGGTTGAACATTAGGGAAAAATTCTTTGCAGGAAGGGCGACTAAGTAATGAATGAACTGCCCAGGAATTACCGTCCCTGGCTGTGTTTAAGGAGAGACTGGACATGGCACTGAGTGCCACAGTCAGACTGACACGGTGGTGTTGGACACGGGCTGCATTCGACGACCCCCGAGCTCCATTCCCACCGAATTCATTCCGCGATTCTGAGAGGGCTGAGGCGGGGCGCAGTGCGCGTGCTCCACTGTGGCGCATGCGCGGGGCCGCCGGTCAGCGCGTGAGTGGCTCGGCTGCGCTCCGGCCCGTCCGCTCCCTGCCCGGGGTCCCGTCCCGGCTGCCGCGGGTCTGCAATGCCGGGCGGTCGCGGTGCGCCGGGCGCCGGCGGAGCGGGAGCCCCGCGGGAGGGCCAGACGCGGTGAGTAAGGAGCCGACGGGCCCGCGCGGAGCAGGKAGGGTTGGTACCTTCCCTCTCGGAGACAGCGATGGAGGCGGCAGTCTTAAAGCTGCTCCCGCTGGACCCGCGAGATGAGGGCACGCAGCGGTGCCGCTTGGGACCTGCCGCGCTCTCCTTGCTGGGGGCCAGGATAGGCGCCCCGCTGAGGATCTCCTTGCCCGGCGGCTGCTGTGTGTGCACGGCGTGGCCCCGGCACGACCTGGCGGACGGGTACCTGCAGGCCGACCTCAGCTGCAGCACGGCCGGGCTGCCGGGCCGGGAGCTGCGCGGGCTCTCGCTGAGCGTGGGGCGGCTGCAGCTGCTGCCGCACGGACAACTGCGAGCAGCGGCCCTCAGAGTGGTCCTCAAGAGCGCCGCGCTGAAAAAGTCGACTCCCAGAGCGGTGTTGCAGGAGACAATCAGAGAACTGCTAAGAAATGTGTATGTTTCGCCTGGTTATGTTGTTACTGTTGCCCCAAGTCCCRAAAATCCTGTGGTGTATGTTGAAATACTGTCTGCGTCTCCTTTGGAGGAGGGAGCTGGATTGATAACTCCCCAAACAAGCATAAAAATTAAGGAGGTGATCACTTTAGAATGGTACAGACATCTATCAGAAGACGCTGCAAAAACTCAAATTGCAGGACTGGATGATGTGGGGAAGTCTTTGAAAGAAATGATTGATTTGCCTTTCCGCTTTCCAAAAACTTTCAAGAAGCTGGGTCTTTCTGTCCCGAACGGAGTGCTGTTAATTGGGCCCCCAGGTGTAGGGAAAACGCTCATGGTAAAGACAGTAGCAAAGGAGCTGGGTGCGTATCTGTTTGGCATCAGTGGCCCAGCCCTCCATGGTTCAAGACCAGGAGAAGGTGAAGAGAATTTGCGAAGAGTCTTTGAAAAGGGCAGAGAGATGTCAAACGAGGGCCCAACCATTCTGTTTTTTGATGAGATTGATTCTTTATGCCCAAAGCGAGGAAGTTCAAACAATGCTCCTGAAGATCGTATTGTTGCTCAGTTGCTGACGCTGCTGGATGGTGTAGGGAGTGAGGGCAGGATGGTCATTGTGGCAGCCACAAACAGGCCTGATGCCTTAGAGCCTGCACTGAGGAGACCTGGCAGATTTGACAGAGAGGTAAATAAACCCTGCTACTCATGCACTTGCATTTTTCTTTCCTTATTGAGGTGGAAGGGGGGTGTTAATAGTTTTTTTTAATGTCTTTAAGTCATGTTTCATAGTGGGCTTCTACAGGTTGGGACAGGTGTCTTGTTTCTGTCTGTAGTTTGCTGCAACTTGGGTATGGTTGTTTTGGGATTTTTTCCTCACAGCACTGAGAGCTTCATGTACTTGAAAATGGATGGGAGGAGTCTTTTTGTTTCTTTATCATAGAGACATTGACCTGATCTTCAGGGGGTTTGTTTGCTTACAGATGCTTAGCTTTACAGGATTGGGTTTTTTCCATTTAAATCCTAGATTGCAGATTTGTGCATTTCTCCTTAAAAATTTATTTTGACAGGGACCTAGTAACCTGTTGCATCAAAACTTCTGTTGAGGCTTCAGGAACAGAGGTTGGGTCTACTGTGGAAAACTTCCATTAGCCTAGTAGTCCAAGGAAGAAAACCACATGCRGTTATACAGTGCTTGTGCTTGTATTGTTTATTTTCCTGGCTAAACCCACTCCTAGATCACCAGTTTAATCAAATTCTTTAATTTTCTGGGATTTATAGATTGTTGAGATGTATTTTTATGATGAAGTTTTACCAGGTTTTCAATAACGTATGAATGATTATCTATTTTATTTTTTCCTATCATATTAGTCTAATTTAGTGCTTGGGATGTGAGGAAATTATTATTTCAGTGTTRTGGGACTTGATAAAGGCTATCTGACAGTGTCTTAGCAACAACTATTTATGCAAACACTGTTCCCTAGGAAAGTACATGGCATTTTAAATATTTGTCATTTGTATAGTGCTGGCAGTAGGTTTCCTGTAAAACTCTTTAGTTGGGATATAAGTATATATAAATTTTCAGTAGCCAATATAAAGCAGAGACGAAATTGCTTGCTTAGGTCTGTAAAATAATTGAGTATGGCAAATAATTTGCTTAAAATTTTTGTTTATTCTGTTTGGTTTAGGTTATTATTGGGACCCCAACAGTTACACAGAGAAGATCCATCCTGCAGTTGCTCACATCTGACATGCCCATTTCTGCAGAGGTTGATTTGGCTACGCTGGCAGAAATGACGACTGGGTATGTTGGAGCTGAYCTTACAGCACTCTGCAGAGAAGCTGCCATGCAGGCTGTGTCCCACAGCTCTTGGGTATGGTTGCAAATCAGTCAAGAACAATGTCAGTAATATTGGTACTACCCTTTCCTCATTAATACTTGAACAGCTCAGCATGTTGAAGACTTGCACCAAGCATATTATAAGTATAAATATGTTATTTTTGCTCATCCTTTCAGTTCTTATCTTAATTCTGCTACTGCATCTATGTTTTARTAGTGGCATTTTATAGCCTGTTTGAGATAAAATTTGTTACATTCTTCAGTGTGTGGTGAAAATGGATTTTGCAACTTYTTTATTTCTATTCATAAGATTGTAGGATGTAATGTATGTTAACCCTGAAAGCAACTATTTGATTGAGCCTAATGGAGCTATAGTTTAGGGACTAGTAGTTTTTTCTGAAACACTAATTTCTGTTAAAATTGGGGTTTTTTCCTATGTAAAAACTTGCTATTAAAGAGGTTATATTTACTTTATGTTGCACTTTTGTGTCTGCAGTGTTTAAGCACATTAGGTCAGGAATTTACTTCCTTACTWGTTGTATTTAGCCGTATGTGAAGCATTTTGCATATTAATGCAGCATATAAGTATTGCATTAAAATGTGGTTAATATACTCTATCTGGGCTTATTTTTCAGGATTCAGCTGAAACTGAAAGCTTGATTAACATGGGAGATTTCCAAGAAGCTTTTAAAAAAATACAGCCATCCTCTTTTCGAAGTGCAGTTGGACTAACAGAGTGTAAACCTGTGACTTGGGAACAAATTGGTGGTCTTGAAGATGTGAAATTAAAGTTAAAACAGGTAATGCATTAAACTAATTTAGATAAACAGCTAATTTCTAATATGTACTCCAAGGTATTCTGTACCCTGCATTATGAAAATTATTTCTTTTGCTAATTACCTGATTATTAATTTTATTTTAAACATTATTACAGTGTTATCTTGTAATCTCAAGATACCAGCACCAAGCATAGTAATGTGGGAAAATAGGCATGTTTTTAGTAGCTGAAAAATACTTAACTTGTAGCCAGAT
Source organism: Cardinalis cardinalis (assembly GCA_014549065.1). Lineage (NCBI taxonomy): Eukaryota > Metazoa > Chordata > Aves > Passeriformes > Cardinalidae > Cardinalis > Cardinalis cardinalis. The sequence continues at coordinate 3,704,031 of JACDOX010000067.1, forward strand.
CATTTGTCCATTCCTGAATATTTGTCCAGGGATGGCTCTTGGCTGTTATCTCTTCAGGARTGCTTTTACTTCTGTTTCAAATAGAAAGTTTAAGCAGGGGGCAATATATGAAGAAAGACTAAATCACTATTCTCTGATTTCCAATTAATATTTGTATCAAGGAGAGGAAATTATTTACTTGGCAGTTTTATTGATTGCTTGTTACTAAGAATTTCATCCCTTTTTTATGTACTGCCAGAGTATTGAGTGGCCTATGAAATTTCCTGAGGCATTTGCCAGGATGGGCCTGTCTCATCCCAAGGGGATTCTTCTGTATGGGCCCTCTGGGTGTGCCAAAACCACGCTGGTGAAGGCTGTGGCCACGAGTTGTCRCTGTTCCTTTCTCTCTGTAAGTGGTGCTGACCTCTTCTCGCCTTATGTTGGAGATTCAGAGAAGATTTTGTCTCAGGTATGGTTTTTAATTTGTGTAAGGTTCTGTACTCTGTTTTTGCTTGATTTTTGTAAAGTATTAGTTAGGCCTTAATTTTGTTGTTGAAAAGATCATAGAGCTCTCATCTGATTATAAAATAGAARTTGTTTAGAGAGTCACATGTAGATAAAGTGAGAGTCTATCCCTAAAATTATACCAATGTTAAACTTCAGATTTTTAGCCTTTTGTTTTCAGTTCATTTAGGAATATRTAAAAAAAGAAGCAGAATTTGCCAAAAGTAAATGTAAGCCAGAACAGCTCTTAAGAAGCATTGCAAATGTACCTTTAAAGTTAAGTAAAATACAGAGTGTATGTAAGTGGGATTCTTTTTTCAGGCATTAATGTTTTATTTTATTACCATTTGTTGAAAAGGTTTTTCGCCAAGCAAGAGCAAATACTCCAGCAATAATATTCCTGGATGAGATTGATTCTATCTTGGGATCTCGGGCACTCTGCAGAACTGGCCGTGGTGTCTCAGAGCGGGTTCTCTCTGTTCTTCTCAATGAATTGGATGGGGTTGGGCTGAAAGTTACAGAAAGAAGAGGAGGCAAGCTACAGCTTGAGGCTCAGTGCCAAGAACAAAGTGATGAGGAAAGAAAGGTATTTATGCTCCCTTTTCTGTATAGGAAGAATGAGAAGTGCTGTCCAATTGTTTCAAAAATTTTAGTTGTTGGCATTCACATTTTAAACTTAAAATCCTCAAACTTAAAAACATGCAAGAAGCTGCTTTACTCTGCCATAATTACTAGTTTTTAGAGGATACTGTATATAGGCTGGTGATTGTTTTTACATACATTGTTCCTCAGTGAAGCTTTGACCAAAATACCCACACAGGCATTACTAGTTGAGTGTTCATCTTTTGAGTGTTCATCTTCTGTCACAAAAATTCGTTTATTGACACTAATTTTTTAGATTGATTATGTGATTTTTACTCTTAAACAAGTTCCTCCCTGAGCTTACTTTTTCTAAGTACTTCCCCTACTTAATTTGCAGCTCTTTCACACRCATGATGCATACAAAAGCAGCACAGTTGTGATCAGTTAGTTGTTTAAACACAAACTTGTACCTTCRCTTGTCAGTGAATTATTCACAACATTTAATATTTAGCTTTTTTGTATATAATTTTTTTCTTATTATGATACTCTCTGGGGGAAATAATAAAGAAAACAGTTCCAGAATTGTAGGATACTAGATTTTTTGCATATAAAAAGTTCTTCGTTCCAATCTGGTCAAAGGAAAGTCTTTATTTGTTGCCAAGGCAGATTGTAACTAAGTTTCTTCTTTGTCATGTAATCTGCYCTGCACCAAGGCATTTTTTTACCTCAAGAAAGATAAAATACTAATATTGAAGGGAAAGTAAAATATAAAATTACCTTGTCTTTTTACTCTTCCCCTCTTCTCATTAGTAGTTAACTAATATCTTTTGATAGTATCTATCTCAACCATGTTGCACTAATTTGCTTACATGATCTCTTACTCAGCTAGAGTTTCAGGAAACTTTGAACAAAGATTTCATGGTAGTTGCTGCAACAAATAGACCAGATATGTTGGATGATGCCTTGCTCCGTCCTGGAAGGCTGGACAAGATGATTTATATTCCACCTCCAGATCTGAAGGTACTATACGTCCATACATGGCTTTAAAGGGAGAAATATTAATTGCCAGCATACTTTAAGAGCAAAGGGGGCATATTCCTGTAACATCCTTAACAAGTGAGGGGTGTTTCACTGGAGATCAGACAACAAATTCAAGGTACAATGAAAAAATTTTAAAAGTAATAAAGATATTTGTATTTTAAACACCAATAACATTTTAACTGGTGTAGGTAGTTACCATATTGCATATAGAAAATAGAGAAAATGTATATTTATAAAATCAAGCTACAATTCAGGAAATRTCAAAATAAGTTGTCTGTCCTTGCTTCAAATAATTTTTGTATACTGTTCCCAAGGCTAGWGTAGCTATTTGTCCTGAGCTTCACGAAAAAAGTTGTCCCAAAGCATGCCAAATCAGGCCTGTTCAGCCTAAAATATTGTGTGTTCATGAAGCAAGCAGTGACTGTGAATAATAGGCCTTAAATATATGAGACAACCAGAAGTGCATTATCTCCATTAATAGCATTTTATTCTTCCACCAAAACCAGGTAGTTTYGGTGCTCTTCTGAATTTTCCCTTGCTCTAATTTCAAGTTTGGTACTGCTTTGGAGAAAGATTAATTTTTGGTTTGTTTGGTTTTGTTTTCTTGCATAATATGCACCAATTTACAGGGAAGACTTTCCATTTTGAAAATCTGCACTGAGAAAATTCCATTAGATACTGATGTGTCATTAGAAGATGTGGCAGTCCTAACAGACCTCTTTTCTGGAGCTGATATTGAAAACCTGTGCAAGGAGGTAAGAAATATTCCTAGCTCATCTGTGAAATAAACTCTAAATAACAACTCTGAATGAAAAAAGAGAGCTAACTCATAGATGTTACTGAGCCATCTGTAGTAGAGATGCTTTCCAAATTTGCATTGAAAATCCAAAGAAAATGGTTAAAACAGAAGAACTGAACAAGGGTTCATTCTTTAAATAAAAAGTTAKGGTAACCTTACTTGGATCTTTATCTGTTGTTAAATAACTGTTATTTTCAGATGCTTTAACTAATGCCTTGTTCCTTGTAAATTATTTTAGAATTCTTACAGTATTCTTTACAATTTAAAACATGATAAGAACTAAGTTGTTTTTCTTTTTCTYTTAAAGGCTGCTTTGTTGGCATTGCAAGAGAATGGACTCGAAACAACTGCTGTAAAACAGGAACATTTTGTGAAATCATTGCAGACTGTAAAACCATCTTTAAACATAAAAGACTTGGAATTTTATGAAAAATTCTCTAATCAAGAATTAACCTCTTGAATCTATAAAGGAGTGGCATAAGTATTTTTAAATATATTACAAAGATTTTGAAAAGGTTTGCATCTTTCCTGCTTTTTAACACTGTACTTACTGTAGTTTTCAGGGAGTGTGAAATACAGTAAAGTGTCACTTTTGAAAAGTTCTGTMATTTAAATAAATTAAAATCATGTTTGCTTTGGGTAGGTTTACATCTGATGAAACAAGTAATTGGAATAGATAAAACACTATGGAACAGCTTAGTGTTACTGTAGATTTCCTACTTTTAGGTACAAAAATGGCATAAGAAAATGTAAAATATGTTGTGAAGTCTCCAAAAGACAGCAAATACATAGGAAATAGAAAAGCTTTCAGGAAATTAAATAGGAAGAAGTCCCATKCTACATAAAATGTAAGATGTTTTATATGTGCCTATCTATGCTTACATTCTTCAAAGCAGATTCCAAAATACAGTGGCAGTGAAAGGGYTGCCAGTGCTTAACTCCTTGGTGTAGGTTTGGAAGTCAGGGGTTTGGGAGTAATTTTTGATTAGTTAGTGCTTACTGTACAAGCATTTGGTTTGAGTAAGCAGATACCAAGTATGTAATCAACTCAAACTATAATTTCTTATTTAGAAAAGGGAGTTTGCATAATGACAAATTCTGCAGAATTATTTTCCCCACCCAGCCATTCCTTGTCAATACATTTTTGTGGGTTGCCTTCTAAAATACAGACACTTCTAAGGAAATTGGTATTTACATGTATTTAAGTATGCATTTTAACTTACTAGAGTAGGAAGGTTTTTATTATTTTTTATTACCTTTTCTTTTTCCCAGTGAAAATGCTTGGGAACAAAATACACCACTCTCAAAGACAGTTCCTTATTTTAGCCGAGGTTCAGAAATTACAAGCCCATTAACAATTATTTCTTTCTCATAACAGGCACACTAGGGACTGCACTGAGTATGGTTTMTAGTGAGATGGATCACAAAAGGAGCTTCCAAGGCAGTTGGTGGCTGAGCAAGGCAGAAGGCAATAGTTGAAGCTGTTGTAACCTAGGAAAGGGCTCAGATACTAGCAACTGCCCTACAGCTTGGCTTTCATCACCAATTTATAGAAGGGACCATCCTGTTGCTTTATTGGTAGCAACAAATAGACAGTGCTCATGATCTTCCCAAATACACAAAGATTTCTCAGCAGCAGTGCTGAGAAAAAGTATGAAAATTGTGTTTTGCTTCCCAGTGTTTGAGAGTTTGCATTGGAATTGCTGCATCTCAAAGTTGTTACAGTAAGATGCTGCTAGCTCCTCAGAGATGCTGCTGCTTTATTTCCACACTTGCTCCCTAGAAGGACCAGCTGAGCTGTTTGTGCCCTGTCATGTCTGTTCCTTGCTRCAGGGAGTAGCAGAACATGCAGTACAGGCAGCCTCTCCTTCCCCTCACTGCTTTCCAGGGGGCAAGAGAGRAGAGGAGAAACCAATGGATGGAGTYGCCTGCTCTCACCTCCAGCCTGCCCCTGGTAGTTTTTCTCAGAGAGAGATATTGGGAAGTAATAGGAACTGTGGAACACAGGACAGTGATGAGGACCTGAGCCTGGGTTGAGCTTTGCTGCAGCAGGAGGGGACACGGTGACACCGGGCTCCTCTTCTGGTCACTATAGGCAGCTTTCTGAGCTCTGAAGAGGCAGCTCTGTCRTCGCCTGGGTGTTTGCCTAGATACCCTCTTCTTTGGGCAGCTGCCTGGAGACGGGGACAGACAGGAGGCCAAAGAAGAAGTGGAGAAACCGGGTTGGAGTTGCTGCAGTCACAGAAGGGTTGGCGCGGGAAGGGCGCCGGCCGCGGCCCGCTCTGTCCGGCCGCTCCCTTCGCTACCTGCAGCGGGCGCTGCCGGCCCGCTCCGCACCGGCCGCCGTGGGGCGCGCTGTCCCCCCCTCAGGGCCCGCTCTGTCCGGCCGTCGTGGGGCGCGCTGTCCCCCCTCAGGGCCCGCTCCGCACCGGCCGCTGAGGGGCGCGCTGTCCCCCCCTCAGGGCCCTCTCTGTCCGGCCGCCGTGGGGCGCGCTGTCCCCCCTCAGGGCCCGCTCTGTCTGGCCGCCGTGGGGCGCGCTGTCCCCCCTTCAGGGCCCGCTCTGTCCGGCCGCTGGGGGGCGCGCCGTCCCCCCTCAGGGCCCGCTCTGTCCGGCCGCTGAGGGGCGCGCTGTCCCCCCCTCAGGGCCCGCTCTGTCCGGCCGCCGTGGGGCGCGCTGTCCCCCCCCTCAGGGCCCGCTCTGTCCGGCCGCCGGGGGGCGCGCTGTCCCCCCCTCAGGGCCCGCTCTGTCCGGCCGCTGGGGGGCGCGCTGTCCCCCCCTCAGGGCGCGGGGCTCAAAGAGCGCGGGGCGGGCCGCTGTGGGGCACCTTCTGCCGCAGCCGGGGAGAGCTGAGAGTCGCCACCGGAGCCGCTCCGCAGCCGCTGCCAGCATGAACAAGGGCATCTTGCACACGCTTAGAACGAAAAGAGAAGTGAGTTCGCCTGAGRGGTCGCGGCCGTGGTTACCCACCCGCGGGGAGGGATGCGAGGGGCTCGGGTGGCTGCACCGGGGTTGCCACTTGATTTCCCGAGGAAATGGGACTGGCGTAAAGTTCGTGTATTAAAAGTGAGGTGTGAAGGGTAMTGTAAGAGTGAAATTCACATATTAAAAATGGTGTAAAGAGTAATACAGAGGTAATATACAGGAACAGGTAATCCCTGCCTAGTTCTGTGTAACCCTTGCTGCCCTACTCGTGGGTCTGTAGCTGGGACATAAGATCAGCTCTTTTCTCTATTTTATCTTTCAGCTCATTCCCCTGGCCGGAATATTGTCCTTTGCAGCAGCTGGGGCATTCTCTTTTTGTGTTTATTCCCTGTTCTGCAAATCCGATGTGATGTAAGCAAAAACTTACTGCTTGAAGYTTACCCTAACTAGTTTTATTCAACCAAGTATTTGACTATCATGTTTTACACAGAGAAAAAAAAATGTGCCAGGGACATGTTCCAGAGTACTGGGAATACTGATAATGACTGAAGTATCTGCAGATTGTAAATAGTGAGAAAATTAATTCATTTGGATTGTAGTCCAAGTTATTTCCTAACTTTTGATTTAATTATTATGGGGGTTTTGCTTTAGATATAAGGAGTTTTAAAGGTTATAATTAAGAATTTCATATGATCACATAGGTAGATGAAATGCACATATATTGCAACCAGGCAATAGAAATATATATATGCAACCATGAATATAAAGAACAGTGTTTGATAGTATTCCAATGGCTTGGCTGATAATTAGAGCCAAATCCTATACTGTTAAAGCTTTTGGGATTGGAATAGGCATTTTAAAGTTAAAGTGGTTGGAATAGGCATTTTAACTGTTACRGTAAGAGTCCCTTTACTTGTGTCTTTATTCAGTTTTGATTTTTCAGCTTGCTTCTCTCACAATGGTATGTGAACAGTGCTGGTTTGCTTGGTGCTTTGGAAGCTGCAAATAAAGCAAGCTATCATTGATTCCTATCCAGATTTTAAAATACAGTGCCCGAACCTGTAAACTTGAGTTTTAGGGAACTCCTTACTAAGGTGAATAGCTCTACTGACAATAGGCTGCTCATATGAAAATGTGTTCAAGGACACACTTTAAAACATAATACCTGTTTTATCTTCTTTTAAAGCATTCACAAGACTGGCAATTCAGAGCCATGGGAAACTATTGATCCTGCCAAGCCTCAGAAGGTAATTTGTGCATATATAATATATGTATAAATAGCATAAATTTCCAACACAATGAATCACTTCTTTTAATGTGTAAGAACTAGCAAAATGTGAACGAGAGAACAAGTGTAAAGAAGTGTAAAGTTGATGTGTAWCTAGTTAAAAGTGGAAACAAATGCTTCTTTCATTACTTTGTCTTCAGCCTATTAGCTAATGATAGGGGTCTCTTACACTGTAGGTCTGATCTTAAATTCATACTGTAATTCTGGTTGTTGTCCTGTGTCCATTCCCACCCCAAACATCCATTTACTCAATTCCATTGATAACACTGGAAACTTGGAGTGTAAGGAAGTGCTATTTACCCTTTGTTCCTGACTTACAGAATTGAGTAAGAATGTTTGAGTACTGTAGCCTGAAGGAAAAAGATCTTAATTTATTAGAGCATTTAGGATCAGGAAAAATAAAATTATTTGTGTGATTACTTAATTAATATCCAAGTGATTTTGTTCAACAAATTATTGTGTCATCTGTTGCACATTTCTGAAAGGAAAATGTAAAGCCACTAGAACTTCTTCAGCAATAAGCTGGTGTTTGATATGGGGAGGTGTGGGAGTGGAGTAAATGCTCAATGGGATTTTCCTAACTTTCATATTTTCCATTTCTTCCAGCTGGTAACAATTAATCAACAGTGGCAACCTATAAAAGAGCTGGAAGAGGTCAAAAAGCTGACGAAGTGAGAAGTTTCTGTTGCCTCACAAAGGTACCCTATGAATCTAGTGGAATCATTTCTGCACAAACTTGACTACTGAAATCAGTGTGCGGAAATGCTTCTGCTACATTTTTAGGGTCTCCCTACATTTTTTTGGCCTCTGGATGAGGAGTTTCATGTTGCTTTAGAAGCTGGCATACAGCATCCACATAGTCCAAAAACCTGAATCAAAATACTCATTTTCAATAAGCATTTGATGTAAATTTTTGAGTATTCAGATGGCAATTATGGATCAAAAAAGCCTTCATAGTTTTTGTAACATATCAGGATTTGTTTCAAAATACATTAGTTTTGCCATTTTATTAATTTTTAATAAAATAAATTCTAAATTTGTACATTTCATGTAAATTCAAAAGCCTTTCTAAATTGAGAATCTTGGTCTCCTTTCAGAGATACAGAACTTTCTGTTCTGTATTTCAGTGTTGTGTAGAGACCAAAGTCATAGCCAGAGGATGTCTTTGTATGGCAGCAYATGTGGTCATACAGTACACTTGCATTCCTTGTCTGTGTTAGATGTGGAGACAGATTAACAAAACTAATGTTGTGCTGCAAATACTGAAACTTACCCACTGAGGAGTCCAACAGGTTATTTAAGGGTGTATTTGAGACTACAGATTTAGAACCTCAAAACCTAAGGGTTAAGCATGGCTAGAAGGAAAATGAAAATCAGGTAAATATTGTTCATGATTGAATTTTTTTGAAGTTACTAGAATTAGAAATTCTGCATCATCCAAAACTACACAGTGTTAATTTCTTCTTTTTGTGCAAGGTTGTTCAAGTGCAAGCTGCGATGTACTGCACAAYTAACAATATTTTTAAAGATTTCTATATGGTATTAGGAATATCTCTTTTATCAAATAGAAACTGGCTGATTAAAATTAGGAATGATTCTATGAAGAGACTGTTCCTCTTTAAGCTTCTGTGTGTTTGATTATGGGCTGGCCAGGGAAAGAATGTAATGGGCAGGGTCCCAGTAAAATCATGACACAATAAGTGCATCCAGTGGCAGAACAGTCCTTTTRTAGATATTTTCTGTATGTGCCCTCTTCCCAGCAGTTTCTCAATCTGTTCCACAGTTTATTTTACAATRGATGGTCAGAATTCATAATCCTTTCTGTGAGGAAGAAAGCAGAAGTGAAACAACTGCTAATTGGGAAAAGTCCCCTTAAATGAGTAATAGTCAAGTGCTTTAGGTTATTCTGCTGCAGCAAAGACAAGCTTCATTTAGAAAAGCTGTCTCCTGAATTCCAAGGTAGCTTGGCTTCAGAAGCTGTTTTCTTTAGCTGAGAAAAAAATAATCTAAATGTTGCATAAATATTTGTTTATCTAGTAAGGATGACTCAGCAGCATTTCTGTTTTAGAGTGAGAGGAACTACAAATCTTCTGAATAAGTCCTTAGCTTGCGTTTATGGAATGACATTACAAGAAGATTGAATATCATAGAACCACAAAAATACAGAGCTCTGAGGAATACAAGTTTTAAGTATTTTAAAACAGAAAATATTTTAAAATCTTTCTCTGTATTTCCATATTTCTGCTGGACTGTAGCAAAAACAAAGTGCCATGCTCCGAGTTGATGCRTTAATTGTTCTTCAATAAGTCACTTTTTTTAGCTGCAAATACTATGACCTAAGTATCTGTCAACATTGGGAAAATAAGTGTAAGTAAATTTTAGTTAATTTTTGTATTTAGCCACATTTCAGTGATGTTTCTAGTAGCACATTAAGCAGTGTGACTGCTGTCACACTGTGTGACTGCTGTCAGTCACAGGTTGTTGCTTATTTTATCATGTCCTGAAGCATAACAGCTGTGCTAATAAATCTGTTTTCCTTTGTAAGCTGTTCTGTTTTTCTTTACTAATATGGATTTCTGGGGAGGGTTTTCACACAATCTAAGAAAACAAAAAAAAATTTTTGGCAGTTCAAAAAGATTATGAATATTGTTAAAGCTCTTAGGGTTTTGTGTCTTTTTTGACTGTCCCTGAAAATATGTCTCCTGCATAGAGCATTTTTTTCTTATAAGTAGCATACACCAAGAGCAATTACTGTGTCTCCCCAGACAGCTATTCAACATAAATCTGTAAAGCAATGTACAAGTTATTTCCTTGTTCTACAAACAGTAAAGATTCAACTGGTTGAATTTTGGGAGCTGATGTTTATGGGAACAGTAAGGCTTCCCTGATCTGTGTCATGCAAACCCATGAGTTTTAAGTCCATGAACAATTTAGAGGCTATTGAAATAATTTAACAACTTTCTTATTTCTCTCTATTTCCTTTGCTGTCTTTAGTCTCCTACTCCATTCTGCTCTTGATTGTGGTTTGGTTGATGTTGGCTTTTTTTAACAATCACTACCTTTGCTCGCCCAAGCTAGTACATTTACATAGAACTATATCACTTCCAAATTTCATATTAATTATGAAGTTTAATAAAAATGGTCACTAGTTTGTTAGAGTTTCCAGTATAGGTTGGAAGCCATTAGRAATGTGTTTTGATAGGTCTAATCACTATTAGAAATCCATCATTAGAATCTATGGTCATGCTTCTCTAAATTTTTCTGTGTAGTCTATATGTAAATAGCTTTCTGGAAGAACAGAAGAATAGAAGGCTGCCTTTTGCAGTGTATATACAATGAATTGATAATTTTTGTTATTACAGTAGTACTTCAAGGCCTTAAATCTGCAGATCTTGTGGTGGTGTGGCTATCAGAGAGCTGTGTTGGGGTTTTTTGTTTCTTTGCATGTGATAGCATGTGTCATCATTTCTCCTTCTGCCCCCCTGCATTTCTCTGCCACAAGGTGCTATTAGTATAGTTCTGCACTGTCTGGTTCCTTCAGTGGTGGCTTTCTGCAGAAAATAGTAACTTACAGAGGGGGCTGATGCAACTGTTGAAGGAAAAGGTTAATCCTGCAGTTGTTGTCTGCCTTAGTGCAGAGGGTGGCTGTCCCTAGGACTAGCTGTGGAAAACAAACAAGAGTAATGGGAATGATTACTGAATCCAGCCAATATTTGGTGTTGGACACTTGTGAAAAAGCTTTCAGGTGAAACAAACATGGCACAGTTTTCCTTTGCTGTCTGAAGCCTTTGCTGTCCGGCACATCCACATGCTGTACAGGAGCACATGGACAATGAAATCCCATAAAGTGTAACTGAAGTAGAAATAAAAGCACTACAGCTGGCTTGGCCTGGGGCACTGGRGTTGGTGGGTGTTGCCTCTCAGGTGCTGATGTGAACAGGGAGCAGGCAGCTTGTGTGCCCAAAGCTCTCTCCATGGGGCAGCAGCCATGGCAGTAGTGGCCCCTGGGAAGCCGACACCGCATCCAAAGCACCTCGGCCTGTGCGCCTCGCCCTGGCCAAAGATCACACACCCTCACCAAGGTGTGCCAGCCCTATTGATGCTGGACCTTGCCCAGGTGAACAAGGGGTTTCGTTTAATTAGCGTTTACTTTTAGATAATTTTGTTGTGCATACGTTCTGGCCAGAGCCATTACTAGGGAGGTGTTGCCCTTCAGGGCTCACCCAGGACGTGGGAGAGCYCCTCATTGCGTGGGGAGCCCAGGGCTGGGACAGATTTCACCCTAATAAGTGAGAGCTGTCCTGCAGCAGCACCACAGTGCCATCACCACAGCGCCTGTGTGGGGACTGAGGGCCGTGTGAGCGAGGTGTAGGAGTGGGGGTGCCAGAGCACTGGTTGGGAGCCCTAGAGACAGTTTGTCTGGGTACCAGGATATAGACCAGTGCCAGGTTACCAAGTCAGTTTAAATAAACTCTCATCTCTTACCAACAGGGGCATGACAAAGGCTTTGGTTTGGTGTTGGTTTTCACATTTATGACTTCCAAGGTTTGGCCTGGTGTGCCAGGCCAGCTCCATGGCCACTGTTCAGGGGTTGTGACACGGCACGGCTCTGTCCTTTATCTGATGCTGCTGCTGCACAAACAAGGAAGTAAATGCAGAAAGTCCTGATCCCTGGTAGTAACAGAAAAATCTTATCAGTTTTCCAAAGAAACGCAGTCATCTACTGCTAATAAATCACCAATTCACTACATTAAAAGAAAGGGAAACATGGGGTTTTTATTTAAGCTGCTAAAAGTGTTTCATTTAATGATGCATCTTTTCCTTCTGCTGTGACTTTTATAATTCAATAAAGCCTAAATTTTTTTTAAGACTGTTAGCACTATGTTGCCCATGCTGCTAGCATTATTAAATAWGTTAGCATTATGCTGCCATTACTGTGTTTAGTTTTTCTCTTGGCAAATGCTTTGAATGAAACATGCTATGGTCAAAAAAAATTAATTCATCTTCAAGACTGCAGTATCCACCTCACTCCCTAAAGCAGAAATGCACAGCACAATCCCAGTCACAATGACTTGCAGTTCTAGTCATTGCCTCATTGCCAAACTCTTGCCCATATTTTCTATGTTACAATAGCATGTTTTACAAATTAGATGAAAAAACATCAGTTTGAAGTTAGGTTAATGTTTTGTACTGATTTCAGGGAGGCATGAAATTAATACAGTAAAGTTTGCAGTAGTTGTGTATTTGAACTAGTATGCATTTTTTGAAAATTCTCTCTTCTTAAGAAAAATTAAAACGTTAAAGAACTGGGCATGTCTGTGCTCAAGTTCTTGTATTTTTATTAGTTCACAGAGGAGGCGTTTCCACTACACAAAACAGGGTGTTACAGGGAAGTTGGTATTTGAGGATTTACTGTTGAGGGTGTCACTTCTCAGTAGGTGTAAAGGGCACAGGTGTACACCCTCTGCAGTAAACAGAATTACCACCAAAGCCATAGGTGGATTCCCTCAATAAAGAACCAAAGTATTTGACTTCCTATCTGCTTTTAGAAATCCCCACAGGTGTCTGGCTGGCAGTGCCACAGGTACAACCTGCATTCCTTAAGGAATAGTACAGCACAGGGTATTGCTGTAGCTACAGGACATTTGTTGAAACCAAGTGTAATCAGTTACAAAAAGCAAAAGCTAACTGAAGTTCTTTATCTACTGGGCTTTTTTCTTCTTCACTAAACAGATAAAAGAAAGTATGGCAACCCAACAAAGAAGGGAGATGGGGGAAACTGCAATATTCTTTTTTCATACCATAATGAAAGTTTTTGGTGTGGGCTAGACAGGTAAAATGTACCTTGTTTAGGAGAAAWGTGACTGTAAAACCAACAGATGTCTTAGTTGAACTGCACAACAGATCAATTTATGCTGCAGTCTGTAAAGGAAATTGGTATTGATTTCATTTCTGACCACCACAATTTGTTCCAGGTACAGTAGTATGTTCCATACTTGGTTGCATGGTAGTGTAATGGAGTCTAATGTTTCTCAGTTGCTATCTGCACTACCCACATGATCTGGCTTTATATTTTCTTCTCTCCTTCCTTTTTTTGTACACAAATGCACCATGTATCATAAACAAAATATGAACTCTTAAAAAATAAAAAGAAATTTTAAAAAGCCATGCAAACAACCCTGCAGTATTAATACCCCTACTCAGCCATAGCGGGGGTGGGCTGATTAGTAGGGTTTAATTTTGTTATTACTCCAACTCTGTGAGCAGATTCCTTCTAGCTCTGACAGCTAAAATTAGGAACTAGCTCTTGATCCTCTCCTCAGAGCAACCTCAGATGTAGTAAGTCTGTGGAGGAAAAATAATCTGCTTTCATTGCTTCTTTACAAAGACAGTTAATAGAGGTAATGTAACAAGATATCCTGCATAGCTATTCACATCTAAAACATATCTTCATTTACAGCCCACTGCCCATGAACCTTTAACATTTGATAAGCAGAGAGTTACTGTCCTTTGATTTTTCTATTATATGACTTGAACTTTGCTCTGTGGCAAGCTGAGGAAGCTAGGTAGGCTGAAAACCATCCTCATTTATTCCATCTAGGTTCTGTTTCAAGCAAGTAGAAAGAAACCAGTGTGTAACTGGTTGGGCAATTTCTGTTTCCAGTTTAAGGTGTGTCTCTTCTGCAATAGCTTAGAAAATACAGAATTGCTTAATAGCTTCAAGAAATTAAAGAAGACTTTACTGGAAGGATGTTGTGGTCTGAGTTCATCAGCCTCCCTCATCTGTGTTTTCTCTCTCTGAAGTCTGTTCCACTAAATTCAAAACTACCACTGTACTAGCAATTACAGAATGTAAACACAATATTTGTCTTTTATAATCGTACCTGCCTAGTTTGAAACAAAATTGTTTCCCTCGCTTTATGTTTTTGATTGAAAGTGTCCTCTGATTCTTCAGAAAAAAGCACAGTCAGGAATGTTTCATATGGAAGCATCTGTTGTCCTGGAAACATTAATTCAGCACCCTAAAGAAGGAATACTTCTTTTCCTACAAACAAAGGGCTTGCATGATAACTTATCTTGTTAAGTATTCATTTTAATTAATATAATCTAATTACATTTCAGATATCTGTAGCCTCAACTAATTTCTATTCATATTATTTTTTTCCCTTAGATGTTTGTAACTGGAGGAAAGCACTGGAGCTTGCATTCCATGTATTTACCCATATATGCCTTCAAGAAGTGTCTAAACTCCTTCCCAGTAATTGATCAGGCAATCTGTGCTAGGTTTGTGCTTTTCCTTATTGCATCCATTAAAAAGTTAAATCCCCTGTGGCTTTTTTAGGAAAAAATAAGAGGGTTTGGTGGGGGTTTATTTTAGGGGGAGCGGGATGTTTTGGAGTTGTGTTGCTGTTTCTTTACTGACAAATAAGACGTTTCTAGGATGTGTAATAGAATATATTCCCTTGGCAGCGGGAAGCGTCCATGGCTCTGCTCAGCTCAGAGCTCTTGGTGAACGCTGGGAGCGCTGCGCCATCGCCTGGAAAAGCCGGGAACGGCCGGGAAAGCTCCCAGATGAGGAGAACCTTTGTCCATRCAGGTGTGTCACACTTGTTCTCACAGGGGAAACAGGAGCACAAGAAATCTGTAAAAAAATGCAGAATAATTGTATGCTACATTGAACTACAGAGTATCATCTTAACTATGAAAGTGTTTGTTTACAGCGTTTTTCTCAAAAATTCTCTTTTACATTTAAAAGGCCAGATACTAGACTTAGGTAACTGGTTTTATAAGTTCATGTTTCATCAGTTTATTTAGGGATTTATTAAATAATTTCTTTGTATGTGCTTTGGGAAAAGAACTAGAAAGATTGCAGGGACTTAGRTGCTCTTCATGTATCTTAGGTGCCCTGTGTGTATCAGTACTTAGTTTGCTGTGTAAAACAATGCAGAACACACTCTATACAGACAACACTGATGATTTATGCGCCCTCATGTACTGCCTGATAATGGTCCTGGAGAAACAACTTTTTACCATGTATAATAATAAGGCAATCATGAAACAGTCATCTTAAGGACAAAATTATACTTTTGCTTATGAAATGGCTTTTTTTCCCCTATATAAATTGATGCCATAAAAGGTGTAAATCCTTCATTGCTGTAATAAAAGCAGTTATTTTATCCTGCATATTTAGCACCAGTTTTTTCAAACTGTGCAATACTGAGAGAAAAAAGAGATAAAAGAGCAAAAATACTCAAAAGAGCAAATATAATGATGAGGATATCWTGATTTTACAGCTTTACACACAGAAGGCAGCAACACGTGTTTTAAGAGCTGATTGCTGTGGTGGCTGCAAAACAGAAAATGGAAAGGATCCACATTTATTCTAGTAGCTTCCAAAGTTGTGTCAGGTATTTCAGAGAATGAAAGAGCCTGTAGGRTCCTTCCTAGAGCATTCAGCTGTGAAAAATGGAATAAGAAGAGTAGACCAGTAGGGGATTTTCCAGCTCCAGAGCACAGACACTGTCAGTGCCCAGCACRCTTTGTTATAGAGAGGAGGAGAGGGTGAAACTGGAAAGGAAGTTAAGGGTGGGGAATGTGGAGGACATTTATATTTTTTTTATGGTAGAAAGGAAATCTAGAGGCTTTCAGATTAGGTCTTTCCTGTGAATTAGCAACTTGGTTAGAAGGCTTTTTTTTTTTTTAATTGATGAAAGAGGAAATTATCTTGGGGCAAAGGCAGGCCTGTATTTGAACAGCAGAGTTCCTGGAGTATGTTCCATACCTGGTGCAGTGAGAGAAGCTCCTGGTGACCCTGGAAGCAGCAGGGCCCAGCGCGTGAGCTGGACATTATTAATGAAACTGTGGAGAGGACAGAGTATGGCAAGAAAACAGAGAGGGAAACTGAGAGCAGTGCCATAATGCAAAGAGTTGGTGAAAAATAACATTGGAGATATGTGTGCTCACTCCTGGAAAAACTGAATGTGTTTGGAGCAACCAGCAAGAAAAAAGACCTTGGCAATGCCCTTTTGGATGGAGGGAAATGAGCTGGRTACTTCCAGGGGATTGTCCCCTTCTCTTGAGATCCCAAGGGAACTTCTTMTCTGTCAATGGATTCGTTTATTGGACTAGGAAGCTGCTGCAGAATGTACCATGTCTTTTACCCAACTACTCATCTTTGTTCATTACACTTAGTTATTTGTAGAGAGAAATAATGCTTTAACAGCCCTGCCTGTGCAGCATCAGTGCAGTGTCCTCATGAGATCCCACCAAAATACCTGAACAGAATCCTTGCCACTCATTACTTGATGGGTGTCTTCTGCGGTTTTTGCTTCTATGTCAGAAAATTACTTTTAAATGCCAGCCTTCTGCTTTACTGAGTCACTCTGCCACTTGGGAGTGATTCTGCAAGAAATAGCAGATATGTACAGTAGTGAGATAATTGAAGACCAGATTCAAGTATGACATTTTAAATGGTAATTCTGCTGGTGAAGAAAGAAATGCTGCTGGTATTGAAAAGACAAAATGTCAACACAATTAAAAACAAAAACCAAACCACATAATTAAGCAAGGAAAACATTCAGAAACAAAATATGTTTCTGATAATTTTCTTCTTAGGATAAGAACACTTCAGAAGGGAAGAGTAGGATGTGAGGGTTTGCAGTCTACTCATATGAAAATGTTTTATTGACTCATATGAGTAGGTTGTCATCAAAACTGTATCTGTGCTTCAGAAAAGGATGGGTGACAATCACAGATTTAAAAAGGAAAAACCTTCTCCCTGTGTGGACTTTCAGAAGTGGTAGAATTTTCTTGGGATTTCATCTGTTCAATCAGCAAGAGAATTCCAACACAGCTCTGGAAACCAGGGATGCTGGTTGTGAGAACCTGCTTGGATCTTGGAAGTTTTTTGTTTAGAAAGAAGTTCTGYCAAGTCTATGCATTTTCATTTCAGGCAGAGGATTTGTTAGAAGGAAAAGAATAGTSTAAGAGTGTGTAAACTATCTTAGCCACATTAAATACTCTGGCTTGGAAAAACATGAGACATTATTTATAATAATGCCCCTTTTGTCTAAGCTGATACTGAAAACGATATTGAAGTATCTATAAAAACTTACTGATTCTTTTATTCTTTATTCTCATTTTGTCTTCTGTTGCCTTTTCTCTGARCTTCCAGTCTACAGACCTTGGTAGCAAGGGCCCCTCAACAGTGAATGTAGGGATTCAGGAATGTTTTGCCAGTTCCTTTATGATGATCCTTCACCATCCTTTGTCAGCTTATACTTTCTGAAGTGCAATTATTGCATGTGAAATCACAAGTCTTAAATTGTTCTGACTAAAGACAGACTTAATCAATTCTATGTGTAGCGTCTGCAAACTGAGTTAAATCTGAATGTTCAGACTTTTCAAAACACAGCTGCCCTAAGAATCAGATTGCTGTAAGAATTTGATGATGAGAGAGAGAAATACAAATAAATATTTTATAAGACAATGTGAAGTTTAATAATTGATTTAATAAAACCCACAATAAAACAACACACCTTTTTTCAATTAAACAAATGTATAGTAAATTATTAAAAAACTGCAAATACAATACATGTCTACTGTACTTCAACATCTAATTACATCAACTGTAAACCCCAATTTAATTAAAACCCATTTGAGCATTAGTATGTGCAAAATACCTGTTGTTTGTGGTTTTTGCCAGTAAGTTTGAAAGGATGAGATGCACATTTTTAATGAACTGTGATATGGCTTAATTGATGATAGTGTTTGTATTGCAGCATTACCTTCCCAAGCACAGTGCTGCTTTTCAGCTGCACACACTCCATGCTGTACACCAGTGTTCCTGTTTCTTGCTCAAACAGATACAATCTGGTGTTATGTGCACTCTGTCCAGATTCTCAATGTGCTGTCAGCTTTCATCAATAAAAATTCATCATGTGATCCCTACCTCTAAAAAGGGAGGAAAAGAAGCCAAAACTGTTACCACCAAATCAGCCTTATGAAAATGTGAAACCCTAGCGAGTTTCAAAACAGAAAATAGCTGAAGTATTCACAGCTGAATATCACAGTAACCATAACTGGGCCAAAGCTTTCCTTTCTGATCCACACAGAGAACTACTTTTCATGTCAGTGGAAGTTCTGCATAAGGTGAAAGTACAGAATAAACAAAAAATACTTGAAGCCAAGTTCTTGCCATCTTCTGAACTTTGTACATCGTGTTCTTGCTGCCCTTAGCTTCTTGAATGCCATTGACGTCAGAAGCAGGTTAAATCTGGGCTTGTAGGTGAATGATAGCTTAGTGTAAAGATTTATTATCTTGGGTACATTCAGAATACAGGGGTTCCACAATGAGGCCAAACAGTTCCACTTTGTGGACTCTGAGCTGTCCAGATGAATACGCAGTCTTTCAGGTTGCCTCCTCTCTGTAAATACAAAAGGGCCTTTCTGCCACTGTAGGTTGTTATGATATTGTTGTCCAACACCTTTAGGTTACAGAGCTTCCTTGGATTTTGCTTTATCCATAAGCTAAGTAGTGGGAACTGCTATCACAGTGGCATTCCTGTCAGGATGCTGCCACGCTGTGCTTAAAGATGAAAGGTCAGAGATTGTGAAGGATGGAATTGTGCATGTCTAAAACTTCTGCTCCCCACTTTCCTGTCTAAAACTTCTGCTCCCCATTTTCCTGTTAGATGCACATATCTGTAGATTGCATTTGAGAGTATTTCCAAGTCAAATAGCACTTCTAGCATTTGAATTTTCTTTTAAAACAAAACGATCATGGAAAAAATTATCAATTACAGGACATTTATTAATTACAATTAGAACGCATGCTAATCAACTGGCCTTTTAATGTGAATCAAATGATGGTTTAGACATTCAAGATTATTAATAATAAATTCTTCTTACAAGTCAAAACTTTATAAAATAAATAACCTGTTTCTAATGTATAAATCCTATTCTAAAACACATTAAAGATAACTGATCACTTGAACACTTTGGGTCCAGTGTTGGGTCTCTAGATAAATACCAGAAGTCTGGGCAAGGATCTTCCTGTCTGGATCTCTGAATGCCCAGATTAAAGCTAACTTTCTGGTCTGGGTACAGTAAATTCTGTATTTCACAGTGTCTCCAAAGAGACAGGTTCCATGAGAATTCAACTTAATGTATGTGTTAATAGTTTGAGATACTGTCTGAAAATTACTATTGCAAAAATACTGAAGAATGAATTTGGGGATCATGATATATTGTGCAACCCTGGTATGATCAGCTTTAGAGACTTTTGACTGAAATACTGAATGCCTGATGCTCCTTTTGGAGTGCAGGTACTTTGTGGTACGTAATGTTTAAAGGACAATATTGGACTGTAATTTGTGAGGTATCTGCAGAGCCACGTTCCAGTTTGTAAACAATAATCCAAAACCAGCTTTGTCTCAAAACCATAATAAATTGAATAAATCAGTACAACGGAGAGAGTGAAATAAATGTTCTGTAGGGCAACCACTGCACTTTTTGCAGCACCAGTTCTCCCTGCTGCATGTCCCATGGTACAAATCCACATATTAATGGTTACTATTGGATAATTTTCATTTTGCATTTATTGCTCTCAGTCTTTGACTACACAAGGTAAAGAATAAGGCAGCAGTTCCCAAAACATATGAAATTAGGCACTGGAACTCTGACAATTTGCGCAGGTTTTGCTCATTTCCTGTTTGTAGCTCTGAAGCTGGACAGAGCACTTGTACATTCCAAACGTGTTCAGCAGCAGTTGCCGGGCCTTGGACTGAACGTCCTCCCATTTAGATGAACTACCAGGAACTGCAAAATTAAGAAAAGGATTAATAAATTCACTCCTTAAGAAACCTGAGCAATGCAAATGTTCTCAAACTTATCACAGTGCCACCGATGAGAATAATTTTTGCTCACGCTTTATTAATTTTATATTGTTCTTGTGGTCACTGTGTACTTTCTCTTCATCATTTTATACCTCTCTTGATAGAACTCCGTGTGTAATGGATACTTTCCCCCCAAAAACCTGAGCTTTCCTACTAAGAACTGATATTCATAGAATAGTTAGATGTCTGAATCAGCACATGTTTTAGCAAAGCATTTATTTTTCATATGTTAGATTGTTCCACATTAGAACTTCACCATTTCTTTCCCTAAACATGTAAGAAAATTTATGAGGAGAAATTTTGTGTTGGTTTTTTTTTCTCTACCCAAAGAATCTGCACTGGGCATTTTGGTATGAACATATTTTTTTGCACAGTTCTCATTTACACCATGTCTTTCTTGGCCAAGGTGTTCTATTCCTTGCTGTACAAAACCAGAGTTAGTAGATTTTCCTTCCCCAGAATGATATTTCTTGGTTCAATCTAAATAACAATATGAAGGGGAAATGGTGGGGTTTTCCTAAACTTGGATTTAATTTAGAATTATGCTATCCAGCAGCTTACCTAGTTGCAAGTGGACTATGGCAGTTGTTTTYCCAGCAGTGAGAGACCAAACATTTAAATCTTCTATAGAATAAACATCCTCAATTTTCATCAAGTCTTCCTTGATGCGATCCACATTTAAGTGCCTTGGAACTCCTATGATACCAAACATGAGATAAAATTAATGTTTCTGCAAAGTCTCAGTAGCCCTTAAAATGTCAAAACAGATCTCAATATCAAAGAAATTAGAATTTGAGCTGTTGGAGGTGATTAGTAACTTCCATGTTATCAACAGAAAATAATACAGAAATGGGCCAGTTAAGTCTGGCATGGATACAGAAGTTGTACAGGAATTGCAGAGTTGTCTCAGTGGAATCTGTCCTGTCCAGAATCCACACTCTGGCAACAGCAACATCAACATTAGATCCTTTGCAATGATGTACTTTTGTTGACAATTCCACTGCAGCTTCTAACCCTTAGTAACCACTTAGGCTGGACTCTAGGGTCAAAAAAAAAAAAAGCTAGGGCCTGTCTCCTGAAACTGCTTTTCAGGTACCTGGGATAATGTTCACAGGCTACAGTAATCTGAGAAGCAAGTGGCTGAACTCCTCATAGTATACATAAACTCCATAAATCTTCTAGATTTATGGAGTTTATATATACTATGAGGAGTTCAGCCACTTGCTTCTCAGATTTCTTCAGACTTTTTGCATAACTTCTCTGAACCTGGTGCCTYACTGTCTCTTAAATTACATTATTTCTGTACTGTCTCTTTTGAAAGTTCAGTGTCTAGGACTGTCTCACATGAAACAAAATTTTCCTTCTAGTGGAGACCATCAAAAATGATTTAGCTGATAAATACCTAGCCAACTGTCTGGTATTTGTACAGCTTTCTTTTTCCCAGGAAAAATGGACTTAAATTCTCCTATCTACATCATACTTGTGAGGGCTTCCATTCTGCCTTATAAATCTATATTAAAAGCTAGAATCTCATTGCTTGTGTTAGACAGCTATTTAATTTTTTAATTGAGCATTCTTAGTATAATGAGGAAACTGAAGTTAATACCGAAAGTTGATACAACTTCAAGAGCCCTGATGTTGCAGCAGCAGTTTCCAGTATAAATATAAGGCCATTCTCTGGAGATCCTGACTTTGAGTTGGAAAATTACCCTAGTATGCATAAAGCCCACATTTAATCACTTTTAATGACRTCATTAATATGGAGATTTTTATGGCAACTGGGATACCTATGCAAACAGCTACAACACAAAATATCTGGAATCTCATACTTCATTAATTTGTCTTATCAGTTTTCTTCAGCTAAATCTGTTGCCTTGGAGCTAATTGAGGATTCTGCAAATTTCATCATTTTTGCCTTCTCAGTGAACTTCTACTTTGTTAGATTTTTTTAATCCTATGTGACAGCAAAAGCACTTAACTGAAGATTCTGAGGTTTCTGATTTAAACTTGTTACATAATAAAAGTAAAGTTGATGGTAATTCACATGAGACAGTTAGGAATGTGCAGTTAAAACCTAGGTTTTTTCTCCTAGCCCCGACATCTTCACTTTATAAAGTAAAAGTACTAGATCAAGTAGTAATAGTTGCCATGTAAGCTGTGATAAAGCAAAGGATGTTGCTGACATGTTTCCCTCTATGTCCCACAAGATAAGATCCTTCAGCCCATGTTCAGCTTTTTCTTCTCTTTTTTTTTTTCTGCATTTTACATCACTCTTAACTTGCAGCTTCCCCTATGGGAACRGCAGATACACACAAGTAATACAAAGGCACTTGTGGGAAAGGGGAAGACAGGACTGCCATGAACACGTCCCCAGCCATTTGCCTGTGCTTGGTGCCTCCTTTTACCTGCATTCACATTCATTTTGTACAAGTAATAGAAGTGAGAGTGTAGAACTGAGTCTGGGCAAATGTTCACTTGATTCAGCTGAGAGTCACTGCAGACACACAAGAAAGTTCTGTACATTTCACATCTGCATCTCCTGATGGTAAAAAGTGTGCAGGTACAGGACTTGTGTTGTTCTGGCYACAGTGAAAGACACCTAAAAACTGCTGCAATTTAGAGGAGCCATAAAGAGCCACCAGACTAAAGCAGCACCAAGACAGACAGGTCTCCAGGTACAACCCACATAGAGATGGGCATCCTGATGTCAGGAAAACTGGTATTTTCCATGTAAAGTACTGCAGATTGGGCACAGATCTTACCTTCCAGAATAATAACTCCCGTGTCACACAGAATTCGAACTGTTGTAAAAACCACCAGTATGGAAAATACATATGTACATATAGGATCAGCAATCTTGTATTCTGGCTGCAAAAGGGAAATTTCACAATGTCAAAGGATGTATGAAAACAAGATCTCTTACAAAAATGTGACTCAGAAGACACAGTTACTTCTAGTTCCAAGTTTCCATGTTTGAACAGTTACAATATATATAGTACAGACAGCTTTGCTTATTTCGCATGATGTATGAAGCTTATGATAAAATATCATTAAAAAGCTATTTTTAATTACTTATAAAAACAGGCCCCTTTTGACTTTAACCACCAGAGCTGAACTGCCAAGATTCCCYGTGCCTCCAGGAGAGGCCTTTCCTTACCTTAAAGCGGATGATGTAGGCAGCTACGAGCACCCCAATGCTCTGTACCAGGTCCCCCAGGGCGTGCACAAACGCTGCTCTCACTGCCAGGCTGCTGTGCCCGTGGCTGCTGTGCCCGTGGCTGCTGTGCCCGTGGCTGCTGTGCCCGTGGCTGCTGCCCTGGGCTGCACTTGGAGAGCTTGGCTGAGGTACGTGAGAGTGAGCGTGGGAATGGGAGTGGGAGTGAAGGTGGCCAGATTGATTCAGCAAAAACCCCATTCTGAAAGTGAAAGGAGAKAAATACTTCAAGAAACAGGCTTTAGGGTTTGTTGGGTGGGGAGGATTTGTTAGGGTTTTTGCATTTTAAACCAAATAATTGAAAAATAATACTCGGTGCAATTTCTTGTCTTATTTGGGAACATTAAGAGGTCCAGCAAAATTACATCCCATGACAAAGTTACAGGCCGTGAATGAATTAGCAGCTTATTGAGAATACATTTATGAGGGTTAATGGAGAGAGAGATCTTACATTAAGTTAACTGCAACACCAACGGCTGCTGTGATGAGCATGATATCACCATTTATTTCATAGTCCATATGGATAGTTCTCTGAACAGCCTCATACAACAGGAATGCCATAAGGATATAGACCAGCAGTACACTAATGATGGCTGACAGWACTTCTGCAAACAGAAAGGAAAAAACATTGTAAAAATGTGTCTCAGATCCATTTCTATTTCCCAATTAGAATGTGGACAGGGCCTTGTTTTAACTACTTTATCCATATCATACCAATATAAACAAACAAGTTGTGTGATAAATAAAACTTGTAAAATAGGATTAACCAACCGAGTTTGTTCTAMTAAACTCCTTCACAGGTCCCTGTCATCAGTATATACCTCAAATTATGTTTTCTCTGAAAACTTCTGCACAGGTGATGATCCTGACTTCTTCAGATAACCAGAACCTTTGCCTGAGAATTCACAGGCAAAGGCCTTGTCCAAGGATGAGGAGGACAGGTGATCTCAAACATTACCAGCCTACCCACAAATAAGGGAAACCTTGATTTTAAGTGTCCAGAGTATTAAGCTGGGTTTAGAAATTATTTTTATATATCCTTTTTCTTAGTTAGGATGGAGAAGAAATTACAAAAAGTTTAAGAAATCAAACAGTACAAATTTGTCACACATTATACTCYTAAGCTCCTTGACATATGTATTCATAAATGTTATCTGAGGCAGATTTCAGCTACAAAGGCTTGCTTAATGTAAGTTTCTGTATTGCTGTGATATGTTGTTCTAACATTATCTAATATTTACCAAATATTATTATTTCACAAAAAGCAAAAGCATTATGACTATTATTTTGGCATAGTAATTTTATCTGATCAGCAGGGACTTTCAAAAGGAAACATATATCTAAAGATAAAAATTAGAAAGCTAATAAAAACTAGTAWTTCATTGTCCTATGCTTTCTGCTGCCATTTATATCTGTGGAAAGTGGTTACAGTTCTCTACGAGGTTCCTGCTGTTCAGATGGGAGTAAAGAGGGCTAAATATTTTATAGGTCGGGACTTTTGTGCTGCCTCAGTACCCAAGTCATGAAATTGTGCTGATAATAGCACACAAACCTGAGAAGGATGAGCCCACACTACAGTTTTAAGGTCCTACTATAAAGAAARCAGGTATTTCCAAATGGGCCACTGGATTGCTTTTATCATAAATGTACTTTTACCCTCTAGCTTCATATTCTGAAAACTATTGCCTGCAGCAGCTGAAACTTAAAAAAAAAAAAAAGGCAACACAGCTGGCAGAGAAAACATTAGCCCAGTTAAAGACTGTCTCAGTTATAATCAAGTTAATACAGGGCTTTACAAAAAGCCCTGGGAAAACCTTAATGCTTGCTCCATTGTATTGCATATAAATCTGCAGCCATGCCTGAGTAATCTGTAATCATTATGCATAATGCTCATTACTGTCACTTGCCAGATGGATCACTGGGATCTCAGCCTTYCTCTGTGAACTCAAAGATCAGAGGTGGAATTAATTTACTTGGAATTGTAATGGTTGTTCTTCCCCCTAGTTCCACACATGTTGCCCTGATTTATTCCCCAGTAAGGGCAAAATTCTGCCCTTGGCTGTACCATAGTTCTAAGAATACTCATCTGAGAATTCCCTCTCTTCTTCCTCTGCTTTCAATCTGTCAGCCTGAAGTAMAACGTGGGTTACTGCAGATGCCTTCTCTAACACAGAAGTGTTTTAATTTTATTTATTGAGTATTACAGCTATATCAGCATTTTAATGTCACCAAAATCAGTTGATCCATGCACTGAATTATTAATATCATTATGAGAGAAGAAACTCACACCAACACATTCAGCTGCTGGCTAGTGTGTCAGTGCCTGGATGAGGAACAGCATTACCAGGCAGTAACAAGGCTCTGGAAGTCAACTGTCATAATCTGAGATGATTTCAGAGCAACCTGAAAATCCTGGAAATAGCCACAGAAATGGAAATTATCTTTACGAAGCTGACAGATTATTCAGGGCAACAGTCCTAAAAATACACAATACATTGCTTAGAAGGTTTTCCAGAATGCTTTTTTTAAAAACTTGTGAAGCCATAGCACATTAGCATTTACCAGAGAAATAATATAGTGTGCTTTTACAATCTAAACCCATCTTTTCTGCAATGGAAACCAGTGTTTTCCTTGCAGTTTCTTCCAGAGTCACTGTCATGTCAGCATTGTAGATTTGTGCTGAGATCTCTCCCTTCTTGTGAAATGAACTGTGCAGTCTCAGTGGACTGGCTGATTCTGTCATTACTAACATTGTCTCTGCAGCAATGGACGAGTGCCAGGTTCCATATCTATGCTTAAATCTGCTCAGTGTCTTGCTGAAAAGGAGGTATGGGGAAACTGAACTATTTTTGGCTTCAAGAATTTAATTCTTCTTTAACATGACTGCAGTTTCCATTATTTTGTCTTCACTTTTCTAACTTATTCCTGAATCTGTCAGCTTCCTTTTCACAACTGAAAAGGGTATAAAACTGAAGATGGAACTTATATATTATGTATTCAAAGAGAATTCAAATAAATGAAAATTAGTGCTAACTTCCTTCTGGAATTTGACTAGACAACTAACAGGTCTGTTGCTTTTACAAAGTGAAATTTATGGGAATAACCGAAAATTCATTATTCTGCAAACAAAAATGATAACAAGTACCAGAAACATTGTTCATTAGAATGTTTTCATGACTACTGAATGGATGGATTATCTTAAAACTTAATGCAGAGCAGGTCAGTGATGACACAGTTCTTGCACATATTCCCAGCTTTAAACAAATAATCCACATATTCTTCTGTGACAGATACCAAATCTGTACCTTACTTTTAACATCCTGACATGTTTTAACATCTCTCTTGTGAAGTTTAAACTATTGAACTGATATTATTTGCTGACAAGCTTCTTACATATAGGTTACTTGGAAAAATGTGTTACAACAAGGATATACCCTAGAAACTGCTTTGTTCCATTGCCAGCAGTCACTGATGTGTGAAACTGGGCCCTCAGGCCACAGCATTCAGACTGGGTGCCTAAAATCAAGCAAATAGATTTCACAAATATTATTTTTAAAAAGACTGTATATAGTAATTTTGAACCATCCAATCTTCTGTACTTTRGGAGTCCCTGGCAAAGCCTTGACTCACTTCCTCTTACTTCCTGCAGCACAGAAACTTCTCCCCAGCCCCAGGCTCTCCTGCTGCTCATCCAGAGAGCTGCACTGCTGCTGCTCGTGCAGGATGGTTGAAAGGAACCCCTGGAACCTGTGCAGTCCTGCTCAAAGGAGGGTCAGCCCAGTGGCTTGCCCAGGGCTGCTTCCAGGTGAGCTTCGTGTATTTCCACTCCACAACCTGTTCTAGTCTTTGACCACCTACTGGCACTGGGAGCAGAAAGGAGGAGCAATTGTTGCAGAACTGAGAGGCTGCTCCCTGTAGCTGCTCCTAGAGAGAAGGGCAGTACAGATTAATTTTATGGGCCACATCTGGCCCATGGACCACCACTGGATCAGTCTGGCTAGTATATTTCCTGGCAGTAAACTGGAAAGAAAAAAGTATACAGAAAATGAGGTGGCAAGAATCCTCAGGGATTTCTTCTTTCACATTAATTGAAAAGTCAGCAAAAATTTACAGAACTGAGTAATATTTGAATTATTAAGTAAGTTCATTTTATTTTTTTTAAGATAAACCCCTGTTTTAAGCTAGGCATATTCAAGGTATGTGCTATTTGATTTTAGAAAAGTTACAAAGACATGTAAACTACCCAAATTATTTTGAAATAGGGTTAAAGTATGTATAAATGCTAACATCCTTCTGGAGAGTATGAGCAAATGCCAGGGGCATACCTGCAAGGTCAGGTTTCAGCATCAGAGGAGCTCCTATCACAAAATTAAAACTTCATGAAAGAAAAGTTTGTAATGGGAAATGCTGGCATTGCTAATGCTTTCTTGCTAGAGCCCCAAAGAGCTTAGCTAGTGTACAGAGTTATGCATTCATGCACTACTGACTAACTGATGACAAATGACAAGGAGTGATGGAGTTGTTGAATTCTACTGCTGTTCTAGCAGCCAAAATAAGAATTGCAAATAGTGACTACACAAGAATGAAATTCCTTGAAAAATGTATGCTATAGATTGTTATAGAAAACAGGTAGAAAACTGGAACACTAGAAGTTATCTATTTCATGAAAAAGATGCTTTGAATKTTTTGCTAAAATGTCTACAGACCTGCAGCTGTATATTATATCCAGTTAGCAACCACATGAAAACACCCTTTATCATCATTACATTTCCAAACATGAAGTAATAAATCCTGAAAATATTCTTCCAAGGGTTAGTCCATAATTCTGTTTATACTTCTTTTTAGAGACACCTAAACTGAACAGAGGTTAAGTAACTTTTTTGTATTTTGCAAACCATGGGGCATTTTGACCTCAGCTTTCTGTGGTTTGGGGAATGCAAGAGGAATACTGATTTATATGAGCTTTGGCAGGGCAGAGCTCTCTAATAATATGTTCTACATAACTTCTTAGTTGTGGATTAAAATGTAATTTTTCACATTGAATAGAACCTTTTTCCAGTATCACAATCCTGCTGAAGTCAACAAGATTTTTTAACTCCTGGGCACTGGCAGTAATCTGCTGTGAACAACCACGGGCTGACATGCACAGCTCCTGCACCAACAATGTCACCATGAATTCAATTCCCCAGCCTTCCTCTTCAAGAGGGAAGATGAATCAAGCATTCAGAATTTAACTCAATCTGCTAAGTGCCAGTTCCACAGAAATGGAGAGACTTGCCTTGCTCCCAGTGAATGAAATTCTGCTGTCAAACTTTTGGCCAAGTTTGGTTTTGTTTTTTTTTTTAATCTATTCACTTGTAGCAATACAACCTAAGCAGTGTATCCCCAATGGCCAGTAAYAGGACACTGAGAGTCAGTTAAAGCAACTCTTAGGTTTGTTGCTACTTTCTTTCTAGCTACCTTTTCTTCTAGAATTCGGTGTTCTTTACAGTCTTTGCTTAAAATACTCTTTAACAGCAGAATCTGATAGCTACATACCTAAGCGATGGAATCCAAAAGTGAATCTCTTTGTTGGAGATTTTGCAGACAGCCAGAGAGCGAGGAGGGTCAAAATAATACCACTAAGGTCAGTGAGCATGTGAAGTGCATCTGTCATAATTGCTAGACTGTTAGCAACATAGCCACCTGAAAACATAATAGGAAAAGTCAGCACATATGACATTTTTAATTATTTTACATAATATCCTCTTGCACAGCTTACAGTTATTTCTTTTTCAGAATAGTATATGAGGGCCCTTCTTATACCCACTAAACATGGAAGGGTGTTTGCCATTACAAGCAAAATGCCATGTTGTAATTTAAAGCTACCATAGTTAAAAGTGCAGTCAAGTGTGATTTCTATTAAGAGCAACACAGAAAGGATTCACTCCTGTTATTCTAACAGAGACTACCTGCAGCATAATGTTTGCAAGATCAGGTCCAAAACAGTTTTGTATCTTTTCTCTACATATTACTGCACATGTGTTTAATCAACTGATTCKTTTGTTAAACTACATCTGTTAAACACTCTGACAGAACAGAACAGGTACCRAACTCCATAGATTCCATGACCATGAAATTTACCCTGTCCTCTTTTTATTTTCAGTACTGTATCATTTAACATTAATTATTCCCCATGCTGGCAGAAGTGTGTAAGTTCTTGCAATATCTATTGCAGACAATGACTTTCACTTGTACAGCATTTTTCTTTGTTACTGATCACCATAATTTTTTCTTGTAATAATGAGCTGCATTGAGACAAATAACCTGAGATCAAAGGTTAATATCTTTGTTCCAGTTCAATTGCTAGTGCTGCTACTGGATGAGTGAGAGATTTAAACAATGCACCTCTCTCTTAAGTATCCCTTATACAGAAGGGAATCAAGGATAGGCTGTGTTGTCTCCCATATGCTTGAAGGTAAGCCCATTATCTCAGAAAAGGTCAAATCTTCAGTGTCAGCTCAGCTAATATTTGGTTTCTCTTTTTACCTTGAGATTGTCATGCAGCCTGTAAACTGTACTGAGCAAAGTGTGCAGCTGGTGTGCCATTTGGCTGGCTTCAGGCTCCAACTAACATTTCAAATAAAGAAATCTTCATATACAATTAAAATTGTCTTAGTGAAGAGGCTGACCAGAGGAAATAGCAAAGGGAATTCACAACTGGCTGATAGCTTTTAAGACTGGTCACAAAACCTTTGTGTGTGTGTGGCTGTGRGTGTTCTTATGTACACACCTGCAGAGAGAGCTCCTCTCCTCCCCAGCCAAGCACGGAGTACAGCTGTCCTGCAGTACTGTTTGTGCTGTGGCCACCTACCAAATGCACTACATTTCAAACAGCTCCTTTCCTCCAGCCCCTTTCTTCAATTGTTCAGAACTTTCTATGGCAAATTCTTCTGAGGCTGAAATTCTCCAAAAGGCCATTGCAGCTCAAAAACAATGACTTTTTAAGATTTAGCAATTCAGCAGCTTTTTGARTAAAATGAGTTATGCCTTTCCTTTCTGAATTGTGTTCTCCCATAACTAAAAAAAAATATTTAGAAAGTGCAACTCAGCCTCTTTTATAGTCAACAGAGAAGAAACAATAATTTATATGTAAGGACATTTAGTTCAGCACTTTACATATATCATTATTTACAGTAYATATGTTAATTCATATGTATTATTTTGAGCATCACTTCATCCAAGAAGAGTCAATTCCACTTCAGCTAGCCTCTCACTTTTAAAGATTTTCAAAATAAAAGTGTAAGGAAGGAATTCAGATACTGAAGCTAAACATAATGCAGCATGTGGATTAAGAAAACATAATTGCCATTTAGGAAATCCTGAAATCAAAGGTTCTCTGTTTCTAAAGGTATCGGTTCATCACGTGGTTAAAGGTATTGCCAGGGGCTGTTTGATACAAGTTTGGCAACTTGGAAAAAAAGACATCTGTAACCTTTACAAATAGCTTGATGGCTCACCACTGTTTTCAGTGACCCATGAAGGACAGCAGTTCTCCTCATGGATGATCAATTAGAAATCTCTAAACGTAGTTGAAAACATCAAAACCCTGTGAGAAAAACTAATTAGGACTTGCAATATGTTTTTCATTTCTTGATGCACAAGGGTTTCCCCAAAGTGTAAATTGTTATCTAACTGGTCATCAAATGAAGCAACAAACACTGAGATAAGCTGAAGTTATGAGTTTGGAAAAAATATGCCAATCAAGATCTCACAAAAAAAGCTGCTGAAACAAGATTTCCTTCATCTTGACATTGGTAACAGACACCAGAAAGATTTTTACTGAAAAAATTAATTGTCTGATAGAAACTTCTGCCTTTCTTTTAGAAACTCAAATCTGTCAAAGATCATAGAAGGAAGTCAGTTAAAATATCCTACATGATCAGAGTTTCCCAAATACCTGAGCTTCAGATCAATTMATAAAGTTTGGAAATTTGAAACCAGCCAAAGACAACACAGTACAGGGCTGGAGTGAAATAAATTAAACAGGTGGGACATGGACCCAGGACTTGGGGGCTGTATCTCTAATTACTCTTCTGCTGATTATTACTTGCCCTGTGACAAGTCAYTCAGGTCAAGATCCACAGAATTAAAGAGATATCCAAACCCTCTATTYATCTCTGTGGAAGATGGACGCCTGAATATTTGATGGGTCTGACCCTCTGTGTCCAAAGAACGGAATATGGCTGGGAACAGCACACCCAGAGCTGAGGAGGACGCGTCCACAGTACAGCACCAACACTCTGTGCAGACAAATCCAGCCTGCACAAGCCCTGACTGTGAGGGAAGAACAAAGATGATGTGACAGTGATCAGAGTATTTTTACTCTCAACATCTATTATTTCTAGAGTTCTCCCTGCACTAGCTATGGAGAGGTCTCCAGCAGCATRAATTGGATCCAAAGCCCCAAACAGAAACACTTCCAGTGACCTGAGCATCAACCTGCCAACAGCTCAGACTTTATTCAGTAAGAGGCCCTTCAGATGAACTAAATTCAGTGTGTATCAGAACTCTGACACAATCAACTAACATCACTTTCATGKTAAAGGATGTCTAAGCCTAAAATACAACACTATTGCTTAGCAAATTTACCTGAGTTCATGCTGAACCAAAATCTCAGCCAGGGAAAAAACATGGAGCCAGGGGGCAAATGGAGGCATTCAGCCAAATCCCCACAGGCTTGACACACAGTGCCTTAACCAWAATAAGGTGATGTATTGTGGCCTGTTATTAATGACCAGCCACACACTGAGACATGCTGAAAGGCAAAACCACTTTCTTCCATTAACCCACATTCCTGAAATAAGGCCCCAAATAAAACTGGTGCAGACACAGTCAATATTCTGGTGTCTCTCTGAAAAATGGAACATTTTTTGTAGGGGWTTTTTCCCCCCTACATCTGTGGGACAAACTGCAATAGTTATCCTCTAGCAMCTATTTTGTTCCCTATCCATCTTGCACAAGTTTGTCTTAAGAACACAATTCACAGTTGTCCTAGCAAAAGCATCCAAGAGCATGAGCTCACTTCACACAAGTACTCAATTGACTCAATTTGCAGAAGTCAGGAGGAGGATGTAGATCCCATGCTGCTGTTCTTCACTTCCAGAAAGTTTTTATAATTTGATTTTTTGTGTGTGCTTGAATTATGGCAAGTAATTAATCTGATTAGCTCTGATTCAGACTTGAATGTTGAAATTTAAGAAATTTAAAARCAATTAATTGCTATGGAGAGACCTGGCTCAACATACATATCAATGTACTGGCACTGTGCAGTGTTCCCCACAACTCCAAATCAGGGGACAGTGGATGAGAACATTAAAGCATTTTTCAGGAGGCTGAGTCACACCCAACAGACACTTGCACTGCATGGCATGGCTGTATCCAAAATACAGATAGCAACAGGACACAGTAAGTGAACAGAGATTAGCAGATAAATGCTGAACTTTGTAGAAATGATAAGGCAAAGGCATTTTAAATGTTATGCAAAGGCATAACATTTAACAGCTAATCTATGCATCTCAAGGACACTCATATTTTATTTCAAGTCTATGCTGCTATAGCCTATTTGATTAGGCATAGTTGTATAATGTTGGTGTATAATGCACAGGTTCTCTTCATCCTTCACCCTACAYTGCACAGCTGTTGGGAGGGAGCAACAAAAGCTGAACTTGAGCAATAGGTTCATTCTTCTGACCAACAATCAGGTGCTTATATTGGGAACTCATTTTCAGGTAAAACCCCACTGTACTTCTGCAAGTACTAACAAAAAGCACAAATAATTTAATGCAACTACTTGGTATTCTTATATGTTGTAGCAGGAAGCGTTAAAATATCTGTCACTTTAAATGACTGTGCTCATATGATTTATGTCCGGATGGAGCACATGCTAGTCCAGAGCACAGCTGGACATCAAGAAGTTCTCAAGGGAGTGATGTCTCCACTGGATTGCCGTTGATAGCTCAGGACTTGTCTTTTTAGTTCTAAGTAATAGTGTGTATTACTGTATCTGGATAAAGACAAATACCCCCGAGTATTACTTTCATTATTATGGTAAATGTCACATTTAAAACTGTATTTTCCTCTTCTTCTCTTGTTGCAAGCACTGCAAGATTTTRTGGCCGTTGATTTAAAAATATTGCGATTGAAATTGTTCATGCCACTTCTCCTTTGTTAAAAACAACTTAAAAGAAGAAATAAAATCCATTAGACAAAGAAAATTTGTATATTTTATGCCATTTCGGGGAATTGATGAAAAATTCAGGTAAGGAAAGTTGCAAATTCTTTCAAGGAAAATACAGGCGGACTTTATTCCCTCTCACTCTCTGCACGGGCAGCTCATCTCTCTGGTCTCTCTAAACGACTGATGGTTCAAAGCCAAGGCCACAGCAGCCTAACAAGCTGTGRGACACCGTGCCGGAGGGACGGCACAGCAGGCCCCCGACTCACCTATGAGCTCCCCCGTCATGAAGAGGAGGTAGAGGAGGGCAGCGAGTGTCAGCCGCTTCTTCACCTTCCTCTGCTTGGAGCGCTCCCGCCGGCTGCTGCAGCCGCTGCAGGGGTCCGGCCGGCCGGCCCGGGCGCTACGCAGGGCGATGTCCCGCTCCAGCAGGGACTCGTCGTCGGACGGGAGCCCCGGGGACGCCCCGTTCACCGGCGTCTCCGGGGCCGCCTCCGAGCCGTCGTCCGCCACCACTACGCGCAGCTTGTTAAACCTGGGGAAGTCCTCGTCCCCCACCTCGTCCGAGAAGTCAAAGGCACTGGAGTCGTTCAGGAACAGAGGGTCCTCGCTCTTCCCTAGCAGGGACTTGATGCTCGCCCAGAGCCCGGCCCCAGCCATAGCGGCGGCGCTCGGGGGCCTCGCCGGGCGCGGCCGACCCGCCGCGGGCGGCTCCGCTGGCGCAGCTGTGCCCTCGCAGGCGGCGCCCCGACCGCTCGTCGTCCCGTCAGGGCATGTCCCCTACATCGCCCCGCCGGGCCCCGCGCAGGTCGGACGGAAAGGGGCGCGGGGCTCCGCCGCGGAGCGCCCCG
>JACDOX010000067.1:3738754-3773846 GCA_014549065.1 Cardinalis cardinalis
GCCCGCGCTGCCCGCGGAGTGAGGAGACCGCGCTGCGGGGCTCGGGGGCGCAGGGGCCCGCCCGGTGCGGCGGCACCCGCGCGTCCCTCGAGTGGCCTGAGGGGCTGTTCCCGTCCCTCCGTGCCTTTGTGTTCAGCGGGTAAATGCCATGCRAAGTAGAGGCTAAGAACTGCCAAAGCCATACAATGCAGGTATGGTGGTCTGTGATAGGCAGGAACCTCTGTTCAGTACATTGGAAGCCTGAACTGCATAGTTCCGTGCTCTGGCTTCAGATTTTGAACGGCAGAAGTTTGCATTGTATTGCTTTTCTCTTTCTCTTCTGTCGCGCCACAGCTTTTTACATTGTTTCAGTAACTCTGTTAAGATAGAGTTGTAGGAAGTTTCAGATGCCTTTCTGCACATTCCCTAAAGGATGTAAGGAGAAACAAACCTCAGGGACCCTGCTGTTGTATAATTCCTTTCATAGCTGTGCTCTAACACAAGAGTAATTAGATTCTTGCCTTTATTAATTTTTCTGAGATGTTATTCCTGCTCCTTGTGGTCTGAGTACTTGAAATTTTCTTCTGAGTTTCAGCCTACACGTGTTCTGCATCAGTTTGTACCTATGGCCAAATTCTGTTACAGTCAGTTTGCTAAGCCATAAACGTTTCTGGGAAATCATGCCTGTCAGAGAGAAAGTACGTATCTTGCTTTGTTACTGGGTTGAAGGAAATTACCAAGGGAAGGCTTTAGAGTTGTACAGAAGTGCAGGATTTTGGAGAAGGGCACTCCTTTTCTGGTCAAAGGCTGATAACAGATTCTGGTAGGCATCAGGGCAGTGCTGCAGGACAGGGAGTGAGGCCCTTCTTGGAACTGGCCCCGTGGGAAGGGAGTCCTCTGTGGTAAACTGGCCTTGGGTGGAGGTTGCTTATTGTTGTTCTCTTAATGATGTCTAAATATAGACAGTATGACACTTTATCTGAGCTCCCTTGCCACTTCACAAYGTGGCTGCTTTCCTGAGCATGAATCTCAGGTTATTTTTCTTCAAGTGGCTAAAGTGGTGCCATCTCCTGCCCTTAACCCACCTCATGATTCCCCCAGCATTGTTACCAGCACAATTGTTCAGGGGCCAGACAATGAACTGATTCCCTGAAATGGGTCAGAATTAAACAATGCATATTGGGAGGGTTTTGGATATATTTGTATGTGTAACTGAGACTGCTTGCATGATCTCAGCTTGCACAGACATCCATATGACAACGAGGGGGCAGCGAACAGTGTGGGAGTCAGAATGAGCAGCCAAGGACGGGAACCAGTTAAGCCAGCCTTGCTGCCCAGGAAAGTGCTCCCAGCTGTGTTCCAGTTCACCCATTTTGGATGTTTCTGTTCTCTCTGCGTGATTTAACTCACTCTGTGTTTCAAGAGTTTCACCACTTGTACCAGCACAAAGTAAGTGAAGGACACACAGGCATGAGCAGCCAGGAGGCACCAAAAGAACTGCATTTAAAACTGTCTTAAAATGTTGGGCTTTACACTGGAGCTTTGCCACTCCTWCAGGAACAGAAACTTCCAGCACCAAGGAAGGATATTTAGCTGGGGGGACTGACACACTAAACCAGGGCACCAAGGTTTGCCAGCTCACCTTTTACTGAATAACTAAGACCAGACRTGTTATCAAGTCAAGAACCAGCTCATGCATTGGAAAGATGAGCCTCAGTTCTCTGGACAGAACTGTTTGTACCAGCTACACTCAATTTCTTCATTGTAACAGCCAAGGCTCCACTCTTTCTGTAGTCTCATTTACTTAATGAGGACAGAGAGTCTCTAAGAGGTTATCTATTAATGTGAAGTATTTCCTTTTCGTGTTGTCATCCCTGAAGTCACGTGGCACCTCCAATGCTGATGGTTTAAAACATCCTATTTGCTATACAATTCAGGCTAACTTAACTCCATTTTCACTCACATTTCTACAACAGATGTAACTGCTTAAATCAGTTGCAAATAAAATCCAAAATGCCTATGTGACATTAAAGGTTTCTGAACACAGYTGCTACAACATAAAATGAAACAAAATTATGTGGTGTTAACAGTATTACAAACATAGGCACTTGGGAAATAGTTACTGTGAAACAGAGGACATTTTGCAGAAGAAAAGGAACAAGAAAAGTTTTCTATCATTCTCTTTTTTGGAACATTTGGGTTTACAAACAGTTAAATTTTAATTTGTCTAGAAAACCAGATAGCAGTTTTCTATTCCAATCCTTAGTCTATTTCTGCAACACGTGGGAAGGCCTGGAACAGGCAAAGCAGGAGCACAAATCTGAAACTCCCACATCTCAAGTGAGACTATTTCAGAGTCATTATCTCACTTGTTCTTACTAGAAATTCCATCTGGAAACTGCAAAGTCTTTCCCAGTGAAACTTTCAACAAAAGTTGTGAGTTTTCCCCCCTACCAAAATAAACTTTTAAGTAAAATTGCTAACCAGTTGGAATTAAGAATTTGAGTCTGTTCAAGTTAATTAACAACTTCCTCTTGTTGCTCCTTTAAAAAAGCAGAAAAATAGGTCTTTAATCTGATGATGAAATAGTGACATAACTGTGAGCAAAAATTAATCAGAATATGCATAAGAAGAAAAATGCAAATTAATTTGCAACAATCTTGCTGTTGGAAATGTTAGTTTTAAGGTTGACAGATCACCTCAAAAGCCTCTTTTTATTTTGCCTCAATCTGTTTCTGAAAGGCATTAGGGGGACTGCCTGAATTGAATTTCATCTTTAAGGTTTGGGGATATATTGAAATACTGCATTAAAAAAAAAACTTTCTGAGTGATCCCTCATTAGTTTTTCTATAGTTGCACTTGGATTTCCTGAAAAGACCTTTATAGGTAAAAGAGGAAAAAAAATAGAAATCCTACCATACAAAACTGATTTTCAGTAAAGAATATATATACTTGCAAGCTGGTCAGGGCAGGGTGCTGATAACACCAAGGTGGCAGTTTGATCCCTGTGGGCCACTCACTTAAGAGCTGAACTTAATGATCCCTCTGGGCCCCTTCCGACTCAGAATATTCTAAGATTCTGTGTGAAGTGATTCTGCTCTTGCACACTGTGGGGGGAGATGCAGAGACAGACACATACACAAAAGCTACAAGGTTTCTGGAGAATCCAAATCTATAAAATACAAGAGCAAGGATGTCCCTAAGGAAGGGCACCTGCAGTGACTGTAGTTGTTTCCTGCGCGGCAGCAGAGCTCCCTGGGCCGCGCCGTGCTGCCCCCGCCGGGCAGCCGCTGTSCCCGGGCAGGCCGGGCCGGGACCATCGCACTGCTCGCTCAGGGCCCGCGCCTCGGCGGGGTCCCCGCGGGGCTGGAACCCGCGCACGGCGAGGCTTGGCCCCGGCCCTAGCGGCTGCTCCCGGGGCCAGGCAGCTCCCGACCGCTCCGGGCGCGTCAGGCATCCCGGGGAGCGGAGGGGAGCGGCGGCAARGAGCGCCCGGCACCGCCACTGGCACCGCCCCAGCCGGCGGGCGCGGCCCCGCTGCCATGCGCGGCCCCGCTGCCAGTCTCGTCACTCAACGTCGCCATCGTCATTCCCGCGTCACTTCCGTGCCCGGCGCGGCCCAGGCCCGGAGGCGGCGGCGGCGGCGGCGGCAGCGGCTCTATGGTGCGGCGGCGGCGGCGCGCGGGCCGGGGGGCGCCGGGCCGGCCCGCTCGGTGAGGGCAGCCGGACCCGCCTGCCGCGGGCTCGGGCGGCCCTGCCCTGCCCTGCCCTGCCGTGCCCTGCTCTGCCCTGCTCTGCCCTGCCGGAGGGCGCCGGGAGCAGCGGCGATGAGCGGCGCGGAGGGGAAGGAGGCGGCGGCCGCGGGTGACCCCGGGCGCTCGCTGGGTACGTGAGGGGAGCCCTGGTCGGGCGGGACGCGGGTGCGGGGAGAGCCGAGGA
Organism: Cardinalis cardinalis; assembly: GCA_014549065.1. Classification (NCBI taxonomy): domain Eukaryota; kingdom Metazoa; phylum Chordata; class Aves; order Passeriformes; family Cardinalidae; genus Cardinalis; species Cardinalis cardinalis. The sequence goes on from JACDOX010000067.1 coordinate 3,742,673, forward strand.
GAGGCTGGAGCCCCCGCTGGGAGCCTCCGCCACAGCTGGGGTTACGGGCGGRCTCCCTCCGAGGGCAGGGGCTGCCTCCCGCAGCCTGTGAAGGGTTTTATCTTCCACGAGCAGACAGGAAAAATATCATAGCGTGCCCATACGAGACTTCCAGGCTGTGAAGTTCAGTTCKTGGAGTTCAGCATGAACTCTTGGTGTTTTGAGTGACAGGCGMAGACCTTTCATAGTCTGGCTTGTTCTCAGACTTTGAAAGCAAAGGTTGGGCGTTGTTAAGGTACTCTTGATACATAGTCAGCACAATGATGTTGCCCATTTTTTTCTTCACTAAACTGGAATACTATTTTTTTTTTTTAAGATGTATATGGAACAGTTATATTTCGCTCTTTCTATTCTGCTGCTGTTCACATAAGAGTTTACCAGGAAGCRTGTGATACAGGACTGAGAATAAGGGAGGAATAAAGAGGAAGAGGAAGACGAAAGTCCAGTTTAGTTGAAAAAGTGCCAAGAATTTTAATGTGTTTTAATACATTTCATTTTTTGAAAAGGAAAATCTAGTTGCTTAGGTGAAGCTTGAAGTATGTGCTGACCTGTCACACTACACTCAGCCTTGCTKTTCTTTGGTGTAGCTCCCAGTGATGCGTCTCCAGATGAAGGAGTTGTAGAAGATCTGCCTTTAATAGATGAGAAGGCTGTGGAGCAGCTGACTGAAGGATTGATTTCCCACTATCTGCCTGATCTTCAGCGATCAAAATCAGCACTGCAGGAACTTACGTAAGCAGATTTTTGGAACCAACTTCATACACGTGCATATTTGGTTTGCTGCTCTTTTCAATATAACGTGCCAGCTCCCTTTAACTGGAATATAGTTTATCAGCATTTCTATATCCTGACTTGAGCAGCCTGAATAATTCAGTGATCTGTGGCAGTAGCAGGGGGTGTATAATCTGCAGTGCAGCCTGTGAGCACTATGGCTGAAGAATGTGTAACACTAGAAGAGTAAAATCCCCTAAGCCAGGCAGAGCAGAAGACCTAGATTTCTTAAATGATTATTCACTTCTGTAGTGGAAAAGTGTGCTAAAAGCTGGATTGATTTTGCCTGGGGACATGCAGTTTGTATTCMGGGCAGCTTGTAATGAGATATATTATTTATCAGTCTCTAAACCATATTGCAAAACACTTGAGAAATAGAAGTAAGGAGCTAAACAGATAACAGTTCTTTGTACACTGATACCTCACTGATAACCAAGAATAGTTGATTTCAAATGCAGATCAGATCTGCCATGGATACAGAGATACTGGAAAGAGCTTTACACAGATCCATCTCAGGTTTTGCAGGGTACCTTAGTTTGGATTTCACTGTGCGTGATGTGATTATGCTCCTGCCAAGGGCAGCCTTTGTCTGGAAAGATTTGAGCTGATTTGTGTGGCATGGAGATCCTTAATAATCACCAGGAATCCACATGAGTTCTGTACAGAAATAACTTAGTCCTGCATCATGATGCAGGCACCCAAGTGGAAAGTCAAAAACTAATTGTTCTTCCTTTCAGTCAACCACTGCAACCTGGAGAGTGCCTCTTCAGGGTTTTTGGGATATTTATCCTGGATATCCGTGTGCTGCATGATACCAGCTGAATTTGTGCAACAAATAGCAGCTTGGATTTTTCTAAAGTAATTTACTCTGGTTTTTATTGAAATTGCCTAGCAATGCATAAGAGGAATCTGGTCTTGAGAAATGTTTATTGATACTGTTTTGATTAAAAGTCTATTTAAAGGGCTGGTTGAAAAGCATATGTGGTGCTTTAATGTGGGTTTATGCATCTTTTTTTGTTTTAGACAGAACCAAGTGGTACTGCTAGAAACATTAGAACAAGAAATTTCAAAATTCAAAGAGTGTAACTCCATTGTTGATATCAATGCTTTGGTAAGTATCAGTAATGCCTTTTAAATTCTAGATTAGCATAGATTTTAGTGCTGAAGCATTCCTAGCAGCTTRTGTCTTTTCCTTTTTCTTAATGACCTACAGAAAGAAAACCAGTTCAGATRTTAGGGACAAACTGCTGGAGAGGGTGGGAACCAGCATGTTTCCCTTAAATAGGAAGGGCAGTGGGATGAGAGTGCAGGCTCAGGCAGGCAGCTTTGGTGGGACTGGCTGTTCAAAGCCAGCAGTTAAAGCAAATGTACACATTTTTTCAGTAGGATTGAGACTCCAGCAAGGGATCTGTGCACCTCCCCTGACTAGCAGGAATGGTGTGCCAAACACTCCTGTATGGTGCAGAAAGTTGTAATATTTTTGTTCTGTTTCATGAATCTTARCTCAGTAGATTACTGTGTATAATTGTTGAGATGTAGTAGTTTTCTATATTAATATATATGATATGTAAATTTTATATATAAACTTGAACATGTTTGTTCCATTATCAAACTGTTCTGGTAATCACTGTTTTTGATTGCTGTTTTACTGTGTAGCTTTATAAAACCACTATTCTAACTTGACAGTCAATGTTTAAAAGTTATGGTTTTTAAGTTTTCAGAAGCTAAACACTATCACAACAAGTTAGTGAATATTAGAAATGAAATGATGATGCTGCATGAGAAGACATCAAAGTTAAAAGTAAGTGGGATAAGTATTTTTACTTTGCAATACAGATACTTATGTATTATTGACTTCCAACTTTTATTTTGGTTGCGTGCTGAAAATTCTGATTAAAATAGAATTTTATCTTAAAATGATGTTTTCAGTAGCTCCAAGCCATGTATGTTTTTAACCTTTCACTTGCTCCTAATGGTGCTGAAGCATCTTACACATCTGAACTACTCTTTCAGTGCAATGTTCATGTTTAGGTGGTGTAAGAATCATGCCTTGTTCTGTTACTTTAGTCCACTCCATTCCAAGCAGTTCTATTTGTTGTTTCAGTTTCATTTCCATGGAAACTAGATTGTCACAAATCCAAGAATTTCTCCTTCTGTTTAATGTACCATTAACAGTGGCATAAGTTCACTGGTTTCATGCTCTATARATAGCCTGGTTACATTCTGGCCTGGTTACATTCTGGCAAGATTAGTCAGTGTGTTCAACAGGAGAATTTTTTCTTGGAGGCAGTAAATTGCATGGTAAGAACCTTGTCAGGTATACCCAAAGGATGACTTTTAGTGAGACTGAAGGAGCTCCAGTTTGTGTTTTCCCAATGTGGATCACAAACTTCCCATTTCTGAACAGTAAGCTGAAAGTGGGAGGGATGAAGCAAAAAGGAACAGTTTATGCTACATTCAGTCATAAGGAGGGTGTGTTAGAGAGAGAGGCACAATGGGAGGAATTTTGTTTCTTGCTTCAACTTAAATATATCTGAAAAACTTACAGTTATTTTCTTGTCTTTTCTGTTTAGAAAAGAGCACTTAAGCTGCAACAAAAGAGGCAGAAGGAAGAATTGGAACGGGAGCAGCAACGTGAGAAGGAACTTGAAAGAGAGAAACAGTTAACAGCAAAACCTGCAAAGAGGACCTGAAACAGATCATGYGACAGCTTGTCTGAATTAATGATTTCTACATTCCCTGGAATTAAGGCAGACTTTGCTTAAATTGGGCTATAGCTGTTGCTAGCAACAGTCTACTCTCTGGTATTAAAAATTCCAGAATGGTAATAATACAGTTGGTAACATTCACATTTTTTAATTTCAGCCATTCAAGTTGCCTTCTTTTGTAATGCTATGCAGTTTGATATTATAATGTAAGTTAATTTTTATATATATGTATATAGGAGAACTAGGCATCATAGTTTTAAGTACCTATCCATTTTTGTTGTCTTCTGTTCGTTTGGTGTTTAGAATTCTGAGAGATTTTATGACTGGCACATGTTTTTCAGACAAAATGCAGAGAAGTTCTTAAAGTTCAATTCTCGTCACCAGACTTCAGTGGCTGCATTTTCACTGAAACTGCTTTGTTTCATGCRGTTGGGATCTGGCTTTGATCATAAATCCTGATTTCTTGTGCAGCCTTAGTTTGATCCATCTCTAAAGATCTGAAGAAAATAGCAGTGTATTTTCTGAAAAGTTCATTTCATTGCAGCAATCTTTTCTTTTTCTTTTTTTTCTTTTTTTGTCATCAAGTAACTTAAGAACAGCTTTAAAGTAACTTCTGAATAAGTTCCCAGCTGAAAGGATTGKCAGGGGAGAAGCAGAACACTAAAGATTGTCAAAATGGATGTGTGCACAGTGCAAAGATTAATGACTTTGTGCTTCCACAAACATTTAAGTTAAACCAGGAGACTATTGCTTCTGTAATGGTTTATTAGGAAGACTTGTGTGGTGTAAGCATATTTTTGTGGGATTAGAAGTTGTAATTTCTTTATCTTGTGTGACAAAATAAAACATAACCAAAATTAAACTTTTCCACTAAATGTGAAATTCAGCCACTTGTGGGAAAACTGCTGCATTTAGTGTTTTTTCCTTAACAAATGAATCATTTGCACTTCAGGGCTATCTAAGAGATTTTTTTATAAGARTCCTCGCCCAGATTGATGATTATTAGTGTCTATTGATGAGAAATTTGAAATGCAGGTTGATATCCATTTCTCTGAATGTAATTCCTAACTTRCAGCACTTGCTGTGGACTCCCATTCAAATGAATGTATGAATTGTCTAGACTAGTGAAAGATCTTTAAATTATTTGTTCCTACAGGCTAACAAACTAGTTATTTTATAACTTTGTTTCTTTTCAAGTATATCTGTCTTTTTTTTAAGTGATAATGTAAATGGTATGTTTTGAAGTAAGATAAAGGGTTAGCTATGTAAAGTTTTCCTTAAAATATGTATAGGGATGTATTACAGGGGCACAGTCCATTTTACTTTTCCTTCTGTTTTAGATGACTCACACAGTGTGCACCTGCCTGGACTTTCTCTATTGYCATTTTCTGAACTCCTAATTTCCTGTTCTTAATATTTGTTATCTTCTTCTGTGAAAGACATACTCTAACAAGTACCCAGGCATCATGAAAGGTAAACTGGGATAATGTTTTGGGGCAAGGAGAACAAACTACTTAAAGCAGTCTGAAGAGACACTGAAATGCTTTTAGTGAAGCAGTATTAGATTAAAACTTTCCCCAGGTATTTTTCCCTGAAGTTGACTCATGGCTCTTAATTGCCAGTGGATTGTTGGCCTCTGCTGTGGTTTGTATGTATTTCTAAGAGAAATGTAAAGAATTTCCACAGTCCATTTTTTGGAGCAGAATGTACATAACTAAATGTTGTCTAAGTATTTTATTTTGTAATGTAATTTCACAGTCAGATTCTGGGACTTAAAATCGTTCTCATTAAACTATAACATGAACCTGGATGCCTCAGTATCCAAATCAGGATTGAATTCCTTRGATATTTCTTGATTTGTATGCCCTCATAGAATCCAGTTTACTTTATCATGTCGTATTCTCTCTCTCTGTCAATAACTGTGTGGTTTTTCCAAAGAACTGGTTTTGTGGGATTTTGTTTTGTTTTGTTTCAAAAATTGTTACTTTAATTAAAACTAGAAATTCGTAGAAATTGATACTTTTGAAATTTGGTACATTTCAGCATTTGGGATCATTTCCAGTCAAAGGAGTAAAAGCTGACAGTGCTTACTTGAGGAATCACATGCACATACATAAAAATGTGATTGATTAACTTCTCCCATAAAAGCATGATAAGAYCTGGGTTTTCTATGAATAAGGACCTAATTTTATTAAATGACCTTTCTGTAATAAAGGGGGGAAATTAATAAAAATGTATAGGATGAAGTTTGCTCCATTTGTATAACTTCTATTAATGTGTTCTTAAATTATTTCAGTGAAAAGTATAATTCATTATCTCCATAGGRTGTTCTACCAAGTACTCTTGTAAGTCTTAATGCATAAAAGTAAATGCTACATTGGATGAAGTTAACAATACTGACATCTAAAAATACGTGCTTGCATCATCATGCATAGCTTGAGTGAGCAGTTCWGTTGCTGTGTACACTCAGTCATGCTTGATTTTATAAAAAGTTCCTTATGGAGTAGATAAATGGTAGTCCAGGGTTAGGGTTAGGCAGTGTGTGCCCAGCCCTCACACAGCAGCTCCCACCCTCTCATCCTGCCTGGACTTTGGAAAGGTCGAGGCAGTGCTTGCTCCCTACGGCTGCTGGAGACCTCTGTGCTGCAGGTGAGGAGTTTCATCATGTTTGGTTTGTGAGTTTCTGAATTATGGAATTCATTTGGGGAATTTTTTAAATTAAAACTGCAGGCTATCTCTGTAAGCAGTCTTTGGGGACTTAAAGAAAATACTGCAATGTTTAAAAGCAGTCCTAAAAATACACGTTTAAAAAAACAGCCCAACAATTTTCTCATTAAGAGATGGGGATCAACTTCTTAGAGCAAAAAATGTGGAAAAAAGGCTGCACTATGATTATACAAAGGCAACTGGAAACAGGAAGTTGAGAAACTCATAAAAATTATAAAAATGAGTAGTTTGGGTGTTTTAAAAGATGTAACTATAAACCCTGGGTCTTTTTTCTCTTTAGAGAAATCTCTTTTATTAACAAAAAGTCTGATCTCTATGACATACTCTGAAAAATACTGATTTGTGTCTTCTTTCAGTACATTTTCTGTCCAGTGAAACCCAGGAACTCTGGGTGTTCAGCAGCTTTGAAAAGAGCCTTTGCCTATCACTGGGGGATGCACTCAATCAGAGCTCATTTATTATTAATTATTGATCTAGTAAGTGTTTTGGTGTTATTTTACGAAGCTTAATAATTTTGCTGGTTTTCTGTCTATGGGAAAGGACAGATTATAGTTTAGGGCTGGCACTCTCAGGTAACCGGAGAAAGTTCAGCTATTGCAGTATCAGTGCTCCCTCCATGGCCGGTACTGCAGTGGTTGTGATTTCGGCTGTCGGTAACGGCGCTGTGGGTGACCCGTGCCGTGCGTGTCCAGGTGGGACTGGGCTGCTGCCTGGGACGGAGGCCAATGCCGAATGCTCGGCTGGGTTACCAGGGATTGGCAGGGGGCCAGGTTTATGACTGGAGTTTCAAAACTTTGGGAAGCACGGGGTTGGAGCTGTGGGTGCCATCGGCACCTGCCCGGAGGGGAGCGCCCGGCTCAGCCCCTCGCGGGGGCTCCGCGACCACCGCCGGCTGCGCCACCCGGCCCGGCCGGAGCGCGGCCTTTGCCCGCGGCTGGGCAGCACCCGGAGCCCCGAGCTCCGCCCCGCCGCTCCCGGCACCGGCGCCGATCGCACACGGCCGACGGCGCGGTCCGTGCCTGCCGTGCTCGGCGCAAGGAGCGGTGAGTGCGGAGCGGGCAGCGGCCCCGGGGGGTCCGGGCTGCCGTGAGGGAGCGCAAGTGTCGGCTTGGGCCGAGCCGGGAGGCGGCGGGGGCCGTGCGGGTGGGCAGCCTGAGGGGAGCCTGGGGACAGCCTGCGGGGAGCCTGCGGGCCGCAGCGGCCTCGCCCAGCGCGGAGCGGGTCGTGCCCCGGCCCCGGGGTCAGGGCCCTGCTCCCCSCGCCGGGCCGGGTGCCTCGGCCTCGGGGCCGCGGAGCAGCAGCGGCCGCTGTGACGGAGCTGAGGGGCTCGCAGGTCTGGAGCCGGCCAGGAGCTGCCCGCCGAGCTCGCATACGTGCATGGGTGGAGTGCTTCCACTGCTGATCTGGGCTAGCTGTTAAAGAACTGTTGCAATGATCTGTACTTCTTGCCAGTAGGACTTGTCTGACTTTATTTGTTACAACTTCCTTCAATAAACTGGTCCGATAAAGTGGGCAGTCTGAGGAGCTTAGCATACGGGAGGTGCCCCGGAGAGGAAGAAATTTCAGTTGTCCTGAGCAAGAACTCTGCAAGAACTGCCGTGCTTGGGTGACGTGTTTGTTCTAGGCTCTCGTTAGAGATACTGAGGTACTGAGCTCTCCTGCTCAGTCTTAACTATGATTTCTTTAAAGTGCGTTTTCTTCAGTATTAAACAGACTTATTCAAAAACATKCAAATAGCCTTAGAGTGAAAGGGAAAAGAGATCTATAAATGGAAGTGCACATTTTTAAATATCTGCCTGCACAGATGATAAAYGGCCTTCTAAAGTTAAACTAACTTCCCGTGGATTTGGGTGTTTTGTTCTGAATGGGGAGGGGATGAGAAGAAAATGTTTGCATCATCTTTTGCGTCTGCAAAACAAAATTATTAGCATTGGTTTTACAGTGGATGCCTCTGAGATTTTTCCCTCTCTGTCCTAAATTGTAACTGTAAGGATTAATAATGGGGCATATATTATAAAGAATTATAAAGAATTCATGATACACAGACATGAGGGATGTCAAGATAGCACATAAAAGTGCAGAATGAGTTGCTCAACTCCTTCTAGTGTAGTGGAGAATTTTTGAAGCTGACATTGGCAGATTTTCTTGAAAATATTTGAGGTTTCAGGTGTAATTTTGAAATTCCGGTCTGTAAGTAACATAAATGAGTAAATAAATGAAAAAGCTGTAATTCTTGCCTGATGACTTGAGGAATTTATTACTATAATTTTTACCTTGAAAACTAACCCAGGCATTTAAATAGATATAAATTCTGCCTCCTGTAATTGTTACTGGTGCCTTTCCTTATCTCCTAGCTTCCCACTTAATGAAAGATGTCAGCAGTTGGAGCAGTGTTTTCCTGCTCCTGTCTCCGTTCTGGTGTGTGGCTGCTGAAACCAGGAATGCAGAAGATGAGCTTCTTACACACAGCAGCCAGGTGTGCTGCCAGGGATTATTATGAAGTACTCGTGTTGGGTGGAGGCGCTGGTGGAATCGCCATGAGTGCTCGGATGAAGAGGAGAGTGGGGGCAGAAAATGTGGCTGTTGTTGAGCCAAGTAAGGTGAGTGTCCCTCTGCTGTAAAGCACTGTCAAGGATAAGCATTTTACATGCGACCAGATGGGTCTGATTCTCATCCCTCTCCAGCCTCACATGTTTTTTTAACTGTGGATAGTAAGCCAACTAACCATCTTCAAAAGATTTTATATAACACTTCCTTTTCCGTGAGATTTGTGCATCCCTGCAGCTTTGTAATGAAAAAATCTTGGTTGTTTATACAGCTTTTTTTAAGAATAATACAATGTTTAGAGTACATTGCTCCCATTTGGAGTGATGTGCCTTTAAGTCCCTTTAACAGTTTTGAAATGTCTATTTGAACTTTTATTTCAGACTCATTACTATCAGCCCCTGTGGACCCTGGTTGGTGGTGGTGCAAAGCAGCTGGCAGCTTCTGCACGTCCCACGGGAAGTGTAATGCCTTCAGGTGTTGAGTGGATCAGATCTCAAGTTACAGCATTGGATCCAGATAAGAACTGTGTCTGGCTGGAGAATGACATCAGGGTAATAATGGAAAAAAAAAAAGTTTTTTATTTTATGTCCTGAGTTCTGTACTCTTCCTGCAGGTTCCCTTAGAACTGCCTATTGAGCAAGGCCTCCAGCATCTAGGAGGCTGGGAAATTCCAATTAGTCTTATGTACTTGATCCTAAAATCTTTTTCTAATAAAAATTGTGGGAGATAACTAGGTTAGAATAATATCAAATTTAAATACTATTATCATAAGCCCTGTTTATGGTGAACCGAACAGAAAAGAGAGAATATTTTGCTCCAGTTACCTGGGTCTGTGTATCACAGAGGCTGTGTGTGTAACTCATAATGCAGTTAGCATTTTAACTAGAATTYTTAGAGCTTAATTTATGCTACTGATGCTCCCTATATCTCCTTCCTTTTAACTCTGTTGCTGTCAGGTAACTGAAATTTACTTTGAAGTAATGCTTTGGTTTCTTTGTCTAAAATATTTTTTGTTCCTTACACAACAGGTATCTTACAAGTATCTGATAATTGCTCTTGGAATTAGTCTGCATTATGAAAAGGTATTTGTTTTACAGTAATCATATATTTACTAATTTTAATAGCATCACGTACATTCATAAAAGTAAATGGCTTTTCAGAACTGTTTATACTGCAAGGTATTGAACACTATGAATTAAAGAAAGAGCTAGAAGACAGACTAATGACTTTACTCCTTCCACAGATCCCTGTGTAATAACCCAAATTACCCTTGGAAAAGCCTTTTATGATAACTTTGTGGCATCTCTGTGGCAATATCAGCAGATGGGGCAGCAAGTTTAATCCAGAGCTTTAAGGCAGCTGTAATAATGAGATAATAAGGTGTGCTGACTGGAGTCTCGAGACATCTCTAATGTACACAGAATGAGGAAAACAGAGCAGTCAGTAAAATCTGACCTGCAGAATTAATTTGAGCTACCYTCACCTTTCTTAAAGGATGCACTTCCAAAGGAGCCAGCTGAGTTACCAGGCTTGTGTTTAAACAGGCCCTGGGGCCCTTCCCTTGTGAAGTGTTTCCTGTACACTTCACACAGTGGCACTCTGAGGAAAATGTTGGTGCAAGAATGACCACAGTGATATGTAGGAGGAGGAAAACACAAAGGCAAGATGTCTGAGCAATTTGACTCTTGTGGTTTTACCCTGACCTGAATATGATGTAGTACCTGACAATATATTTAAGTAYCTGTTTGAAAAGCTTTCAAGATATATGTCAAGCAAGAGCTGGTCTCAGTTAGCTACAGTCACAAATAAGCTCTGGTGATTAGGTCAGTGGAATGAGGAGTTGCAGCATGTTCAGTGACCCTCCTCTCAGTCTTCATATCCATTGATTCAGTACAAGCTGATAAAAATAAATTCAGTGTTCACTAGTAGAAGCCATGTAACACAGTTAATCACACTCTGTAATGAAAACTCACAGTAACTTTAAAACAAAAGTGGACACTTGAAAAAGGGGGATGGKTTCTCTTCACCAGCAATGTATTCTGGTGCAGACTGGAACGTCCCACACTCATGGCAGTGCATGTAATATGACTCCATATTCTCACAGAATTTCTGCAATCCATTATTTTGAGTACCACTTCCTTTCTCACAATCAGATGCTTGGGTCATAGTAGGAGTAATAGGGAAATAATTACTGGATGCAGATTGGTTAAAACAAAATGATCCTAGGCAAATACAGGTATCTGCAACTGACTACAGAAAAGTTTCATTCACCTKATAAATTTTGATAAGGCTTTTTTTTTAACATTATTTTTACTTGTGATGATGTGGCAGTGACTTTATATATTCTTAGTCTGAATTTCAGTCAACAAAAACTTGAGACTGGGTCTGCACTGAAGACATGCTCAGATATTGCAGACCTAAGTAATTTCACAAAATGTACATCTACAAAATCATATACTAAATTCTAAAGGAAATAACTGTTTTATTGCTAGGCCTATTTTTAAAAATACCAAGTAGCAAGTTAGTATGGACTTTCTGATTGATAGAAACTTCTTATGTAGTTATTTCTCAGTCTGTATTTAATATTTGTCAATGATGACAAAACTTTTGCCATCTGTACTTGAAACCTTAATTTCTCTTTTCCTAGATAAAAGGCTTGCCTGAAGGTTTTAATCACCCTAAAATAGGTTCCAATTATTCAGCCCAGACAGTAGAGAAAACATGGAGAGCTTTACAAGATTTTAAGGAAGGAAATGCTATCTTCACTTTTCCAAATACTCCAGTGAAGTGTGCAGGGGCTCCTCAGAAGATTATGTATTTGGCAGATGCATACTTGAGAAAAGTAAGTCTTTTACCCTCTCTGCCAGTGCTTTTCCTCACAGTTGGAAGGAAGGCTTGTTCTAAGGGTTTCATATTATCTTTAAAACAAATATAAAAGACATGAGAGKGCTGTGACTTAGGATTATTGAAGACTGAATTGGTTTTTCATTTTTAATGTGTAAGGAATGCAGGTAAATGGATTGTACGTAAATATTTAGCATATATTTAWTACCAGAGAAACTTGTAGAATTCAGAAATTCAGTTCAGAATTTCATACTGAAATAATGGCTTGCCTTGCTTCTGGTGAGCTGCAGATACAACTGTTCTCAGCCTAATTTATTACCATAATGGTGCACCAAAATAACGCTGGCTGGAATTACATCATTCTTGTTACTTTAAGTACTTCATACCTGTTGCCATTTGTCTATGAGTCTGAAAAGTGGCTATGCTTGCTCCTTGGGTGCATTGTCTCAGCATCAGGAGGAGTCTTAGCCAGGCAAGTTTAGTGGAAGCAAAAGACAGCTACAGGTGGAAGCATCAGGCTTCATATGTGTTTAAGTTTCATGAACTACCTGCTGGCTGAATACCTGAATTATGCACAGAAGTGAAGATTTCAAAAGCTTTTTAACACTAAACTGCTTCAAGAATTTAACCTGCATACAGCAGTTCCTCGGTGCTTTGCAGCCACCTCTTCTCATGAGTTGTTTGTGTGAGGTATCTTCAGTACCTCATGCTGAAAGGGCCTACCTTCTAACATGCTGTGAAATATTAATTAAACATTCATTAATAATTGAACTGCATGAATAGTTCTATCAGCTCTTTAGTAGTGCAGCACAGTTCTTTTGTCTCTTCTTGTCACAGTTTCCTAATAGAAAAGGCTAATTGGATCTCCTCCTGCAGACAGGAAAACGTTCCAAAGCAAACATCATGTTCAATACCTCACTTGGTGTGATTTTTGCTGTTAAGAAATATGCTGATGCATTGCTTGAAATAATAAAGGACAAGAACATTGTTGTTAACTACAAGCGCAACCTCATWGAAGTTCGAGCAGACAAGCAAGAAGCTGTGTTTGAAAACTTGGACAAACCTGGAGAGACTGAAGTTTATCAGGTCAGGAGCTTTCAGACCCCTCATTTATTTTCCTTGTGTATTACTGCAAAGTAACTTTTACATTGTTATAACACAGTCTGCCTCGTTGTGCATTGCTGTTCCCCCTGAGAGTACTATCTCTAACTTTAGCAGAATATTAAAATTTTGAAACCAAGGTGGAGAGAAGAAAAAATGTCTCATAAATAATGCCTGGAGTCCTGCATGCCATGGGAATGTCTCAGGTGTGTGTGGAGGAAGGCAAATTTCTTCCAAATGGAGTTGCTTGATAAGGTTCATGTTAATCAAAGAATGCACTTGAAATTTGAGAGCAGATTTTCATTCTATATACTTTAAAAAACCAAAACAGACTCAAAYCCAAGAAACCCTCTCTCCACACTGTGTTTATTGCTTTATACCAACAGGTAGAATTTGTTYTGATGAACTAACCGTTGAGTGCCTTTTCTTTCTGTTCAGTATGAAATGCTGCATGTCACACCCCCAATGGGGCCACCTGCTGTACTCATCAACAGTCCTGTCTCAGATGCAAGCGGCTGGGTGGATGTAGATAAGGAGACTCTACAACATAAAAAGTATCCTAATGTCTTTGGTATTGGAGACTGCACCAACCTTCCAACATCAAAAACTGCTGCAGCTGTAGGTAAAGTTGCATGTGTATGTTTGTGTGTGTGTAAATGACAAGAGTGGAGTCAGTAAGCTTCTTGTTTAGTTTGCTACTCCTGAGGTCATGACTTCRATTTTGAGCTTTCCAAAAGACCAGAGTCTCCTGGGCCAACTAGCTACCTACAGACCATGTTGATGCCACTAACCCAACAATTCTGTTGTTCCAGATGCCTCACAGATTAACCAATTCTATTTTTTGTGTTCATAGAATGTCATATAATGAATGTTCTTGTATTCCATCATCATTCAGTAATGAACCTTTCTGCTTTATCTTAGCTCCTCATGCGTGTGTCACCTAACTGATAAGTCACTATCAAAAAATCACATGTTCTGGCCTTGTAGCCACAGGTTCCACAATTAAAACACTTTAAGTGTATGGTCTCACAACTGATAAAAGGCAAATAAGAATAGAAAAAAACCCCAGGCTATACAGTATGTTACTGATGTAGTGMAAGGGTGGGGTACTTGACTTCAGTAAATGGGCCTACAGTTACAGCACTGAAAATGAAACACAGCTTCAGYGTGCCAGAATGTCAGTGTTTGATAAGACTGAGGAAGTATAATTTATCATAGGAGAATGGGCATARGATAAAAATATCAGCTTTAACATGTTAGAAACAGTGAGGCCAAAGCATTAGCTTTTTTTTTTTTTTAAATCTGGGTCAGTGAACTTACATGTAAGTTCAATCGCAGCTGAATTCTCCAACAAAATGCCTGGCTATTACTGTTTGCTTTAGTAATGACAATAATTGTTGGCTGAAACAGTCTTAGTACATTTCTATTTCTTTCTTATTTAGCTGCACAGTCTGGAGTCCTGGATAAAACCATTTCTCTGGTAATGAAGAACAAATTGCCAGTTAAAAAGGTACTTACAGTTCTTGTCTTAGGGAGAAATTCTCTTGAATGTTTTCTCCCTTCTTATGCAGGAGGTCTTGCAAGCAGCTGAGTGTGTGAACTAGAAGGCAGGAAAGGCTTTGCCTCTGTAGTTGTGGTGCTGAATGGTTACTTGCTGCATGTCAGAGTAGTAATGGAATTGCACAGCACATGATACTGCCATTGAAAGTATTACCTCTTTGAAGCCCTGACTTCTGAGTTGAGAGAAGGTTAGAGGCTGATTAGTCAGGGTTTTCATCAGTGCAAGTGATTTACTTACACTGTTAAGGTAACACCTGCTCCAGAAAAACTCTTGCAAACTTGGTTCTCCTGTGTAGGATATGATCTTTTAAGGAGGTAAACTGAAGCTTCTGTACRACAGCTGTTAAGCCTAAATTATGTTCACTTTACTTTTATTTTACACACAACTTCCTTGGGGGCACTAACCTGAATATCCTGCAATTCTCTGAATATTCTCACAAAAGTTCCTGTTGGCTTGTTGAAGCAAACAGCAGCTCTCATCCAGATCTGCTGCTCACCAGTTCCACTGGTTACAATGACCAGCCATTAATGACATTATGCCCTATTTTGTTCTAGGTTAGGTCTAATTTAAGCAATGTTAAACAGATCTACATTTGAAAGAGTGGCTTAATATTATGGGTAATAAAGCAGAACTGGCTTAGCAGCCTTCCAGTTTCACTGATATTTACACTGGAAATGCAGAAACCTCCTAGAAAGTTATTTTGAAATGTGAATTTTAACCATGGCCTTTAGGCTTTGGTCAGAATAATGAGCAGTGGGTATATTTCATTGCAGTATGATGGATACACATCCTGCCCACTAGTGACAGCCTACAACAAGGTGATTCTGGCAGAGTTTGACTACAATGGTCAGCCTTTGGAGACCTTCCCCATTGACCAGAGTAAGGAGAGAAGAACCATGTACCACATGAAAGCTGATATGATGCCTCTGCTCTATTGGAATGCACTACTTAAGTAAGTATTGAAGAAAAACAGTCAGGTATAGACACCTGTTCTGGTTTAGTTCCTTGCTAGAATACAAGAAAAGTACATCCTCAGTTGTGATCAGAGCAACATCTTAATGCTTATCTCTTCACAGTACAGTATCTTATAAGAAAAAAACCTTTCCCCAGGCCCTACTTTGATAGTATGTGAAAGAACTTTCTCTGTTTCCAGGGGATACTGGGGAGGACCAGCTCCTGTCAGGAAGCTGATGCATCTGAGCTTGAAGTAACTGCTGGTTCTCAGCATTGGTTAAAGCCTTCCAAAGAAGTGGACTGGTGTCACACTGGATCAGTACCTATCTTCCCTCTTGGAATACCTGGCAAACATTTAAATTTTTTTTAAAATCAATCTTTGGTGAACTATTTACTTTTTTCCCTACTATGGATTAAAGCCTTTTTAGTGCTCTTTCCGTGCTCTTTTATGTAGACTGAGGCCTTAAACTACTTGTGTATTTGCACAGGAATCTGACCTTGCCTTACCCTACAGATTACTACAGGAATTGCTAGAATACTTTCAAAGCTATTCTGTATGCAAAATTTTCTTCCTGAACCTAAACTGATTTGTCTTCATCCAAAATCAATGCATGCACTGGATTTAACAGTTATTCAATGCTAGTAAAATGGCCTGAAAGTCTCCAGTTCTCTTATTTTTGAAGAACATCAATCCTAATCTCTAAGCATACCTGCTAATTCTGAGAGGAATGCATGCAGAGTTTTGAAAGCAAAGATGTCAAAGCAGTGTATATAGATACACACACTCTCCTAGGATAGCTGAACCACTTCACATCAGTTCTGCTGTAATGTTTTAACCTGTGACACTAAGAACACCATGAAAATAGTCACCTGAGAAGGCATTCTAGACTGAAGCACAATTGAAGATCACAGACAAGGGGGAAGTGCTTTTTAATTATGGCCATACAGAACTCAGTTTTCAAGGGAAAGGTTGAACTTGGGAGTTGAGTCTTCACAGAAGCTGGAACTTTAGAGGCAGTCAGGTAGACAGCGTGGAGCAAACAGGAATTATCTTCACTCACAAGAATCAGCAGCAGCTTATTTCTGAACAGAAAAATAGATGTGAACATATTTTGAGTTACAGCTTCATACTTTTTCAACATAGGTTTTAAAAAGTTTGCCTTTGAATTTYAACATAACCTGGACATACCTGGGTGTTAAGCAGTTCCTCAATCTTATTCTGGATCTGTCCATACACATCATTAAACAGCTCTTCCTTTGATTTTGTCCCATTCAAATGCACTTAAAGAAAGTAAAATAAGAGAACTATAACAATGTCTCTGTAAGCTTGCCAGATCCTCACTTAGAAAGCATGCACCTAGCTGGTATCAGAGAAATATACTCCCTCCACCTGCCTCACCTCCTCTCATGCATCTAACCAGTATGTATTGCACAGGTCTGAAAAGCAATCTCATAAAGTGCATTTGTCATTAAAGACTTACCCACATCAACTCCAAGTTCTTCCATTATCTTCCTGTGCTTGATGTACATAGGCCAGACGTGGCCATCAAACAATCCAGGTGGATCCGGTACAGTGTAATTCCTTGAACTGTAAATTAAGGCATTGTTACTCACAAGTACTCCAATAATAATTCAGGGAAATGACAGATGCTTCACTGGGCTTCTCTACACATTAGCCTAAGCCCATTGACTCCATTTTGGTTTCTGAGCTTAGCAGAAGTTAGTAGTTAGCAAGAGCTGCAAGCATCAACATATGCAAATAAATTCAAATTTGATGTTCAGGTCCAAAGTGATTAAAATGCAAAAGRAGTTCCCAAGACAGACTCATCTAAATATGGGTGAATAAACTCTTAAAAGCTTYAGCAGAACTTTGGGTAAATTAGCTGCCTGCTTATTCCTCTTGAAATGTAATTCAAGTTTTCATTTGCAGTAAGAACAGAGTATGTGTGCAACAACACAGCCAAATGTAAAACCTCAGATAGTTTGAGACCTGGGAACTGTGTAACTGGAAAACCAGCATGGGAGAAAGCCTAGTGAAAGGTGTGTGCARAAACTGAGCATTACATACACAACACAACAGCTTGGTGGGAAGTCAGAGGTCAGTTTGGTGAAGGAAGCTACAGTATTCTAACTCAGCAGCTACATTTGCCTTTATCCCTTCTCATCTAAAAGCTTCAGAGAAACAAAGTCCTGAATGGCTAATGCTAAAGTCTTTTAAAGTCTTTGAAAAAATTACTTGAAYGAGTTAGATGTCATTGGGCTAGAACTCAGGCAAACTTACCTTCTTCTCCTTTTACACTCTTCATATGGAATGGAAAGAAAGTACCGATGGTGGAACACATCAATCAGTGGCCTGAAAGAGACACCTGCTTGGTTACACCTCAACTAATTAGTAGCAAAACCCAGAAAAGTAAAACTATATCCATTTCGTGTACTTAGAGCCACCTTTAGACTTGTGACACCTAAACTTGTCAGTAGTCAATGCCAGCTACTAACTCTTGGTTTAGAACAAGTCTTTTTAGTTGCTTGGAGGTTTGCCCATTACATAAAATAACATAAAAATCCAAATGTATGAAGGCACACTTGATTACCTGTAGGTGTAAAGTAGGAAGCCTTCAACAATAAGAATGTGGATTGTTTCATCTCCTCCCTCCTTATCTTCCARGATCTGGGCATCCAGTGTGTTGTTGATCCCATGAGAACGTTCAAATTTGACTGGGTTTTTTATCCAAGCATTTATGGTACTCATCATAGCTTCCATATCTAATGCACTAATCACTAAGACAAAGCAGACAACTATCATTAAGCAGCAATTAAACATCATCTAGTGATACAGTCAGTACAAAACAGTGCACATAAAGAATCAATATACTCTAAAATTTTGAGTTATGCTTTGAAAACACTAACAAAGGCTTACCATCATACTGTTTAAACCCATCTTCAACTTCTATTTCATCTTGGGGCTGAAACAGTAACAAGAAAAAAAGACAAACCTGTTTGGTCAGGACAACTACTGAGAAGCTCAATACCCGTTTCAAAGCAAAATTCAAGATCCAAACCCTGAAGCTACAAAGGGGAATCTTAACCCTCCACCAGGTTCCTTTGCGTGAAGATAAAACAAGCAGTACGATAAAGCCGCCTGCTCCTCTATCTTCCCACGGACACGAGCACGAGAGCCGTGGGGACCCGCTCTAGCGCAGCCTTATCCGGCCGCCGCACGGCCCCGCCGGGAGCGCACAGCCGCGGGCAGGGCGGCGCAGGGCGGGCAGCGCGCCAGCAGCGCGGGCGGGCGGGCGGAAGCCCAGGGGGTCACCCCGCGCCCTCCCGCGGCCTGCAGGGGCCGGCGGGCCCGCTCACCTTGAAGAAGTCATCCTGGTGCACCACGCTGCAGTTGGGCAGGGCCCGCATCAGCCGGCGGGTCAGCGTGGTCTTGCCGCCGTTGGTCACCCTGCGGCGAGAGCGCGGCCGTCGGGAAGCGCCACGTGGGGCCGGTCCACCCCCCACCCCCACTGCGGCACCGGGAGGGGCCGGGACGAGAGACCCGCGCCCGTCCCACGGCCCGAGCCGCCGTCCCTGCCCGGTCCCGGCTCTCACCCGCCGATGCCGATGATGATGTTCATGGCGYGTCCGGCGGCCGCCCGGCCCGACTCCTACTGCCTGTTTCTGAGGGGCGGGGGGGACCCGGTGTCTCCGGTACCGGCCGTCTAGGTGCCTGAGCCGGGACCCGGGCAGAGGGAAGGAAGGGGCCGGAGAAAGAGGAGAAGGTGGAGAGGGGAGAAGCCAAACGTCAACTGCTGGGCAGCGCCATGGTCGCTCAGAGCAGCAGCAGGGCCGGTCCGCGCCGCGCCGCGCGCTCCGCAAAGGGGGGCGGTGCCCGCGCGCGCGCGCCTTCCCCTCGCGCTTCGCCGCGCCCATTGGGCGGCCGTCTCCGCCGCGCAGCCAATAGGAAGCGGCGTGACGCAAACGGCTCACGGCGATTGGCTGGGGCKCGCTCACTCACGTCCGGCCGTGTTACAGCGCGACCGCTCGGGGGCGTTCGACGGCCTCAGTGCCGGGGAAGGGCGGAGGCGGGAAGGGGGGGGCGTGGCGCCCCCTGCTGGCTCCGGGCCGCGCCCTCCCCTCGCGTGAGGGCGGCGTTGCGGCAGTGCCGGGCCCTCGGGCCTGCGGCGGCGCGGCTCGGCCCCGCTCYGCTCCCGACACCGGCCCGGTTCTGCAGTGAGGAGCTGCGTTGGGGCCGAGAGCGGCCGTGGCTCCCCGTGAGGGCGCGCGAGGCTCCTGAGGGAGCGGCGGGGCGGGAAGGCCGCGAGTGCGGGGGCGCCCCCCGCCGCTGTCCTGGGCAGCACCGCGAGCATCGCTGGGTCAAGGTCACGGCGCGTCCTCGGGYCGGGCCGGGGCTCGGGAGGCCCGGGGAACACCGACCGCGAAATCCACACCGAGGGGTTCTCTTCTGTAGCCCTCTCTAAATGAGCGCAATTCCTGCTTTTCCTGCTTCTCTCGTATGCTTTTCCTTGGCCGTCATGTTTGCTCCTCTGCTGTGCCTGAGGAACTCTACCTTTTCTTGTTAAGGCTTTTTTTCCTTCTGTAAAGAAGGGAAATTTATGATCAATGATCATAGCTTTTTTTTTAGTAACAGTAAATTTCATCATTTACAAGCTACTTAATCYGTTCAACATGTTTACATTATTGGCGCTGGATGTGTTGCCAGCCAATGTTTTKAATTATTTTTATTGTTTTTTTCTGGTAAAATTGCAAGCAAACCTTAGTTGATTTCTCTAGCAGTTGTTTGAACTTCCAAATAGAGCACATACTTTGTCTCTTGGCTTCTTATTTTAAGGAGAACAGACACTTAGTTGAAAATAATTTTTTTATTTTCGAGATTAAGGTAATTTAGCTCATTTTCACTGTTAAACAGAGGAACTGCGTTTGTGATTTGGGGAGTTTTATGTGTGAGGAACTTTTTTGGTGTTTTTTTTTTGGTTGGTTGGTTTGGTTTTGAAGAATTATTTTTTAAATATATGTCTACTTAGCTTTGGAAAGAAGGGTGTCCTCAGAGAATACACCTCAATTTCTTGGGTTAAAAATCCTACACAGGTAGGATTCTAAAATCCTACACAGGTAAAACCTTATTCTCAGTTTTCTGCAAACTCCAGGGTGGTAGACCAATACATACATTTATGATACATAGTAGCATTATTATTATACAGTTTGAGGAATGCATACCTGTAATCTGTACATACACTGGTAAAATCAGAATGCTACTTACAGGCAGCTAAATTCACTCTACAGCAGATTTTAGCTGTTTTGGTCCCAAGGTTCTTCCAAAGTCCTAGAAATYGTTTTGTACTCTTCACCTTTTTACCAAGCAAGATGTTTGGTAAAACAAGTTTCATGCTCAAAACTAATACAAGTTTTGCTGTCTTTTGCCACACCTTGTCATTCAAATATGTAAACATACAACTGTTTGAGGATTTTAACATGATGTTGATGTCAAGTGAGCAAAGGAGGGATAATGAACAAATTAGAAGCGTGGTGGTTTTTAGAAAGGCACTTAGGCAGAAATATGTGGCAGCCTGAGAGCTGGGACAGAAACAACTATAAGGATATGCAGCCTGAGAGCTGTGGAAGATAGGACAGCCGAGAGCTGTGGTGGCCTGAGAGCTGGGGAAGGAAGAAGCATGGCTTTTGAATCAAGGAGCTGTGACAGCCAGGAGCTGTGTTAGAATATGGCCTTTGAATCAAGGAGCTGTGGGGAGGAACATGGCCTTCAAGTCATGGGAAATGTATGTATTGTGTTTGAATATCTGTATAACTACCTGTGGCTGTAGTTGAAAGAGAAGGAGGAAGTATAGATGGCCTTTGAGCCACAGTAAAAGATATGTATTGTATTTGAGTCCTGTGAAATGTATGTATTGTAAAAAGATAATTGTTAGTGCTAGTTAAAAGAAAAGGGGGAAATAGAGTATGGATTGTGTAGATGGCCTTGCCCCATCCTGGTTGCTCTTGATGGGCTGCAGCTGTGRTGTCCTTAATTGGGTGGCAGCTGTGGCTGGTCAAGATAACTGGGATAAAAGGGSGTGGGTTGGCCAGAGTCAGGGAGAGCCTTGAAGGAGCCCTGAAGAAGCAAGTGCTGTGAAGAGCTGCCCCAAGAGAACACTGAGAGAAGGTATGGGACTCTTTAGAAATATGGTTACAGTAATATGATTACAGCAGAAATACACTGCTCCTTGCRTGAACTTGGAATTGAGCTGGAATGAAACAGCAAGTGGGGCCAGCAGAAATCCCAGTTTAACACTGGGTTGGGGCAGGGGGATGGCAGCCTGTGACAATATTCACTAACTGTACCCTCACTGTCCTGCACTAGCAGCTTGAGGCAAGGATTTTGCATGATCTGACCTTAAGTCTAAGGGCCAGTTGGGAAGAATAATTATGTTTAGTGATGTTATTTATCAACATTACCATATGTCTCCCCTGTCTATGTAAAGACTCAGGTTTTTGGTTTGATTYAGGCCAATATTTTCCATTGATATTTTACAAGTAAAATACAAGAAGGCTTTGAATACTTTTTAATACACAGCAGTGGTAGGAGAAATTGATTGTTTCACTCAGGGAGGTTTATCTCAGCATTCCCAAAGCTCTGGGGCACTTTAAGGCCCTGGGCTCCAGCAGGGCTGTGCATCCTGCCAGCACATCCAGGGCCGTGTCTGCGCGTGCTAGCCATTCCCAGGCCCTTTGTCTCCTCGCCTGGATGATACTGCTGCCATGGTGAAAAACAGAGAGAAAGAACAACAGGATATTGTCCCGTTCTGGTCTGTGTGCCAACTGTGACAAAATGTTGTTTTCTCCTTGCTTTGGGGATTCTTGTTGGCTTTTACTTGTCTTTGGTGAGCCTGAAAACRTTAAGATGTTTTTTAAATTCTTCTAGTTAGTGTGGAAAGCTTGAGTCTCTGGGAGCAAGGTGGTGTCCCATGCCCTGGCACAAACGTTCCTGTCCTGAGGGATGATTCTCTGAGTCATGCAGAGGAAAAGAAGCGTTCTGATGTAAAAGACAACAGGAAGGCGTTCGGCACGCCGTGTGCCAGCAGGACACCTGCAGAGCTGCCGCAGGGTGGAAGTGAGCCACAGGCTGCATGGGGAGCGCTGAGAAAACTGCACGGCTGCACAAATCTGACGCCAGAGCAGGGCTCTATTTTTGGTCTCCTCTCTGCGTTTCTGACACCTGTAGGGACGCGTGAAGCACGCAGGAGACTTGTGCAGCACCTCCCGGAGCGGAGGAGCCGCCGCAGGGCATGGGAGCGCAGCGGAGCGTTCTTGCTTAGCCAACAGGGTAATTATAACCCAGGAATATGAACTGTAAATGTGCTGAAGCTGCCGAGACGGGAGCTGGGTGTGTGCCAGCGCTTGAATGAGGACACACCATCCTGTCAGGACTCTCCGGGAGCAGCAGGCAGCAGCGAGGTACGCACAGAGCCCCACGCAGGGACATGGACACGCACCCGGGGGTACGGCAAGAGGACGGTAGGCGGTTCAGGTGGTGCTTTGGGAAGGGCAGGGGTCCATCAGTCAGTCTGCTTTCCAAATAGGCAATCTCTGTGCTGTGACACACTTAAGAAAMCCTTAGCTTTGATGTGGTCTCATTAACATGCAACAAACCCCAAAAATCTGCAGTTAATGTGAAGTGCTGGCAAAAGCTTTGAGTTGTGCTTGTCTTTATGGTTGTGTGAACCACTGTCCCTCCCGGTGGTGATAAAGACCATTGTGAAGGCATGAGGTGAAAAATGATGATTGGGGCGGATCATGAATTGTATTAAAACCACCTAGGACAAACTGGAATAATGTAAGACATGCTGCAGGAATGTATCATATAGACTACTTAAAGAGGCACACGTTGCATGCTTTGAAAGATAAATCACAGAAATTTTAAAAATCTGCTTGAAGTGAGACATGATGAAATGTTAGAAAACCACAAAAGTGAAAGAAATAGATGTGATAATTACATAATTGTGGGACTACAGAAGAAATGCCTATGAAGGAGGAAATGCCTCCAAAGCTTATGCCAGTTTGCTGTGAAAGCTTTAGTGGGGGTTCTGAACGACTGAATTGATGAAACTATACTGTTTAACTTCTGTTAAGCTGTAAGCTTCAAAAAAACCCCAAAAGTTTCTTTAAATGAACATCTTGTGATATTGTTTTAATGATCTGGGGTATGAAAAATTKGATAGCAAAGGCTAGTCTATAACCCAAGGCTTGCTTTGAACAAAGATACATTAAAAAAAAAGTAACTACTAAAAGTTGGGCTGTCTCACAGTACTGTGAGTTTCCTGGTTGTGTCTCCAGTTCAGGATTGCTATGTTAATACTTTTATACRTTCTGGGAAGCTCTAGGCTCTGATGCATGGTTTTCTTGCTGGTATGCAAGGCTCTTCTTTTCTCTTTTAAGGGCTATTTGGAATTGTAGAAGGCTCTTGGCTTTTACTAAGTAGAGTAATTATATCATGTGTAAGGCCTYTGTTTGTAAATGTTAGCAGATCAATCAATTCAAAGCTAGTTTCTTCCAGAACAGTGAAGTTTCATAACTTAAATTGCTTATAAAAGTAATTCATAAGTAATGGTTAACTTTGTTTACAACCAGATCACAGACTGTTAAACAAGACTTAATTCTAGTATTGATTTTATCATATTTCTTAAACAACTTCCAATACTCTCTGTAAATATGCAGGGTTCTTAACCCTGATTTCTGACATGAACATAGTAATTTTAAATTGATGCTCTTTTCCTCTACAGGAGTGTTTAAGAACGTAACAGGATTAGTTTAGTCTTAGGAACTGCCTATTGCTCAATAACTGTTACAAAACTTTGATGTATTTTGATAAAAATTTAAATATTAATCTCTTTGTAGGTATACTTATCAGATGCATTCTGTGATCTCTACCAGTGAACCTGCACAAGCATTTCCTTTCTAAGCTCACTCTAGGAGCTGYACTTGTCCTTGTACTGCTTGAACTCCCAGAGAATTACGCTTAACAAGACCTTTTTATCTACTGAGAAATATAATGACTGAGTTCCTGGTTTGTTTTAACTGGTGCAATGGTGAACAGCCCCCACCGGTAGGTAGATGCACAACTGCCACCTTTTATTGGATTTGAAATTTTGTCTTCCAGTCACATGGGAAACACTTTCATTACTGTTGTTTTGATTAGTTTGGGCAAAGTAATGCAAAAGCTAAAACCAGTCCTGTTAAGCTATGTTTGAACTGTGTGTTCTCTGCCAGAAACTTAAACAGTGTGACTGTTTGCAGTTCTCAGGCCCTGACTTTCCAGCAGTAAAGAAACCTTTTGCTAGAATTCAATTAGCAGGAATAAAAGTGACTTTCATAGTGTCCTACTGTGGACAGTCTGACACTTCAGCCTGCTTGCCATGAGGTGTCATTTGGGGTCAGTCCTGGCTATCTATTTTTATCTTGGCTACTTGTTTCTGGCTGAAAGCTGCTGATGTTTTCTGAATAGAGACCTAAGGTATTTTATTTTCTCATAGAAGAGGCGCCGGAGACTGGACCGGAATATGATAGGAGAGCCCATGAACTTTGTGCACACCGCGCACGTCGGGGCCAGGGAGATGAGCAGTGACTATTCCTCAGTAAGTGTGCACCCCTGGGAGGGGAGAAGCACACATCTCCCCTCAGTAACCTGCAGAGCAGGTAGCTAATAGAATACTAGGTAATTATAACACAGAGAAGAATCTTGAGGGTGTCTTTTTTTATCAGTAGAGTAGCATCAGAACAGAACTGTCTTTTGGTTTGTAAGTATGAGATACTGTGGGAGACACTGAGAAGGAAATGCTCATTTCCTCAGTATCTTTACATGCTATGAGAACCTTTTGGATGCAGATTCTGTGGATGCACATGATGCTAGAACCAAATCACCTTGAAGTCAAAGCTGTGGAGGGCGAGGGATGTAAGAATAAGTGGATTTTGTATAGCAAAATGCRTCTCKAACACTGACTTAAAGTGGTATTTAACAGTCCTGGATTTTCTGTTTGGGACTCGGCACTGCAAACACATGGCCCACCTGCCCTTTCAAATTGATGCCTTTAATAATTGCTCTGGCAACCAGAATTTATAAGATGTGTCTTCTAATAGGCTTTTTTTTTCCTAGGCTGTGTCAATTCAGGACCACATGAAGTCTAAAGGTGGCTACACAAATGGCACTTCTGCAACTGTTGAAATATAGGAAACTGAGAGAGGGCTGAAATCTGCTCTGTCTTATGAGGACCCCCTGGACTGGACTGTGCTTTCATATTCTCTAAAACCTTGTTATCATGAAGTAGGGAGAGTACCTGAATTAAAAATAGGTCAGTACAAGCTTTGGTSTTCTTTGCACGATATCATCTGGAGGAGTTACTGTAAATTATCCTTAAAATGGCTTTCGTGGTAGTGTTGTAGTAACAACTGTAATTTGTCACTGTGGATGACTTCCTAGCTCTGTCCCAAAAGCTTCTCCAAGCTRTCATATCAGATGGGATTGGAGGTCAGTATGAATTGTCTGGGATTTTGGCATCTTTTTCTCCTCTCAGGAAATGCAGAGGATATTTAATTGGAAGGTATCGCATGATTTCACTTCTTACATGGGCTAAACTGAGTTGTTAAGTATGACCTTGTAGCTGTCAGATAACTTTGGACCTGTTTTTTAGATGCTTTACAACCTAATGCATAAATCTTTGGTATTTTTTAGTGCCTTTTGATAGTGAATGAACTCTAATGTAGGATAGTTAGCTGAGTCTGCAAAACACAGTGAAACTTCTGCCTTGCCGAGATAACACTTTTGTATCTAAAAATGGAGCTTTTGCAAACATTCTGACTCTCAAATGAGAGAGACTGAGAGCAAGAGCTGTGTCCTTCAGTGACTGGGCTGCCTCCCCTCCATGCACACACACTGCTGTGACTGGCAGCTATTACTGCAACACAGCTAATTGTACCTACCAGTTAACTTCCAGTGGTGCTACAATATGCTCACAAGTGTGTCTTAGTTGTGCTTGACTACCATTGAATTTTAAACTAAACATGTTTAAGATCCCTCTCTTTGTTACCTCTCTGTARCAGTAACCACACAGGACTTCAAGGGATATCTTGCTTGTCTTTCTGGCTCCTTAATTTCAAGATTGCCTGTTTTATATGAAATTAATAATCTTTTCTTGCATGTGGTGTGAATGATATGGCCAAGTGATGTGACACACATATAAAGAAAATTGTGAAAAGTTGCAGAAGAGTGTTAAATGGAAATAGCATTTTGCGGCGTTCCAGCACTTCATAAATATTTAAATAAATATCCATAAATATTKAGACACACTCAAACTACAGTTTATTACTTAGTTCTTATTTATCTTTCTATTAAGTGACATGACAAAACTGCTGAAGCAGAACTGGGTTTTTCTCTTACCCAATCACTGACAATTGTTCCCCAGCTCAAAATTCTGTATGACTGCCATTGTAGAAACAGGAAATCTGCTTGCTCTCATGGGATTAACTAATTATAAGTGTTTAAATTGCTGCCATATCAGCACAAGTTCTGCTGGAAGTCAGCAAACTCTGCCCTTGCTCTCAGAATATCAGTTACAAATTTTTTCCATTTAAAAAAATTATATTATATATTATAGCAATTCTTTTAACTTGTATGATTCTGTTTGTAGTTGTGATACTTCTTAAATCTAGGCTGCTGGCTTTGCTGAATTGTTAGGCTGCCTTTTCTGAGTATACTTGGGAACTTAAAACATGAATGGTAGCTCTGTGTTTCTGAATATGTTCAAAAAAACAGCTTTTCCCCTCCCCCATATTTTGTCTTTTAGGTTCAGAAAGGAAGAGGGAGTATTGCTTTCTGTAACAGCCAACAGCTGATCATAACATTCTGTAACCACATAAGAGAAATCTAATATCCACATCTTGCTAGATCCTTATTCTTGAATTAGAATGCACACCAAATTTTAATATATTTTTAAAATTAGTGTAGTTAACTGTACATTTAGCTTTTGCAAGTCTTTTACATTTCTGTCTTCTAACTTGAGATATATTCTAACAGCCTAGTTAAGATGCAGAGTTTAAAGAATCTAAATCCTGTATTGTGTTGAGGAAGCAGAAAGTGGCCAAATTGTTTGAAAGAATTGATTCTAATTAATCTGCTATTATATAGAGTTATTGCATTCAGTCATCTATACCTGCCCAGAAAAAGTGGTGATAGGGCAGTTGTCATGAAGAAGATGGGCTGTGTTTTGTTAACACTGGAAGAAAGCACATTGAACAGGAGTTAGGGTTTCTCGAAGACCCATTCAGCAGATTTAAAATTAGTGGTAGAACTAGAAATAAAGGAGTTGGTGAATATTTCAGTTCTTCTCTCTAAAAATAGATGAATAGAAAATTTGTTATTAAGCATTTAATTTAGAGAAAAATCCTAGTTTTGATCATGTAAACCAAGTAGCACTATYTAGTGTGAAAGTAACCTCTTTTCATCAGACTATRTAGTATTATATAGGACCATAATWAAGTGCAACATCATTAAAAAGAAATGTTTTGCTATTACATTAAAAGTGTCATTACTTTTAAAAATCTAACAACATAACACATGTCTTAGGGCTTAGGTATTTTTTTTCTATATTTAGAAACCTTATGTACCTGTAATCTGTCATGTAACTCAGTATGARCCTATTTTATGAGTTAGAATAAATATGTTGAATTGGGCACTTGCACTCTTTGCATATCGTGGAAAATGTTGATACTTTCTCTTCACTGGAARCCTGTTGGTTATGTGGATGGATCAGCATGGCTTGAATTTTTATTGCTCAGAATGAAATTTCTCCACTAGAGAGCACAATTTTACATCAAGTCTTCTCTGTTCTATGCAAGCTCTTACTCCATTGTGGAGTTTGATGGATTTTTGAGCTTGACTGAAATAAAATACAGAAATAATACCAATTGATCAAACTTCTTAATTTACATTTTAGGCTGTGAAGACCTTACATCAAGACAATCAAGAAACACTGCATCTCTGACATGATGCCATTTTCTGGTTTCTTTTTTTTAATCAGAAGTAAAATAACTTGCAAGCAGAGCAGGATCAACTGGTTTTTATGTAGTCTGGCAGAGTCTTAGCACTGTTTGCTTCCTTGGGAAAAAGAATTTGGGTTGGGGGAGGTATTTTCAATTCTTGCTATCTTATCCCTTGATGTTCCTGCTAGGCTTTACTGACTGTTCCATAATACTGCATACACCTGTGGTCAGGATGTAGAAAATGTATTTGTCTTTTTCACAGCCTAATATGTCTTTTTTATCTCCTGTAGAGCAACTTTRTACAATTACAGGGTGTCAGTGCTGTGCTCCAAGTTGCCTGTGATATGATAACTTGCAACCCACACCYGTGGCACTATTCCTTTGTATGCTCTTGCCATATTGGACTACTTGGTGCTGTTATAGCTTSCACTCTGTATAGACAAAAAATGTTAAGAGATTAATAAATACCCTTAATCTAACAATGCCAGTAAGAATAAGCACAATTTAACAGTGTTAAAATCCATGTTCATGAAATTCATTATATGTTACTAAATATAGTATCAGTGGAAAAAGAAACTCCAATCTGTCAGTGAAAGATGATTAAATGGCTGCTCCTGACCATGTTTGGATTTACTTTGCTGTCAGCACTGTGACACTGCCTTGAAAAGCCCAAGAGTTGAAGATAAGAACAATCTTGTCTGCCTTTCATAATTGCTGKGGAACTACAGGAAGAAAACAGTGCTGTTTTACAGTGGTGCTAAGATATTCTCTGGTGAGTGGGTTCCTGTAAGACTTCCAGATACTTTGTGGTTAAYGCTTAAAATTCAAAATTTTAGCTGCTTATCTGTAAAGGTGGAGTCCTGAGTGCCTAAAGAGATGCTGTAAGTGGTTGGTGCCTGGACCTCTACAGACAAACTGTCCTTCCTTCATACACAGAAATTTGTCTGACACAGAAGGCCCAAGGTACTTGGACCAGTAATTTTCCTGTTAATATTTATATGGTTACACTGTGTATGTAAAAGGTTTCTCATCCTGTACAGAACAGGTCCTCTTTAACAACTGCTCTGTTGAACAGTTGTTTCCTCAACAGAGCATTAAGCTGTGGCATTAAACCTTTCATCACACACAGCTCTAAGCCAGTTTTTCTTTGCTATGGGAAAGCATAAAATCCCCTTGTTATTGCTTAACTCTTCCTACGGCAGGGAATGTGTTGGAGAGCTACCAGGCTGATCAAGAACTACAGAAAAATGAGGTATGGAAGCGAGGGAGAGTTAGCCACAGAGAGGCAATGTGGTGCACACTAATGAGGAAGGAGCAGAACATGCTCATGTTGACRTTTCTTATCTGCAATGCACAAGACAGCTTTGATATCAGTTGGAAAATACCCATAATATGTGCATAATTGGTATATGGAGGAAATTAGGCACTTAAATGCATGACTAAGTTGGGACTTTGAGACACAGATTGCCAATATAACTTTAATGAATGGTAGTATCCTCTTCCTGCAGTGGCTTACTTTCTGTTTTCAGAAAGTACAGAGCCACCCACAAAGGTAGCTCTGGTTTCAGCAGTTGCAGACTGATGTCATATTTAAGTTTGAAAGACAAGAGGTATTTTTCTCTTTTTTTTCTGCTGTATGTGAAGTTACAGATGCTCTAAATGCCAAGGCTTGCTGCACCCACTGGAACACTAGCCAAATAAAAACTAATATTAATACAAATTAGCTGTAGTAAAAGGGTATCTGCCTTTGGTCCACTGCAGTGCCAAAACTTCAGGGAAATTAAGTAGATCCGGCTGATATTGAGATTCCAGGTATTGGGAGGATCTGGACAGGTTGAGTGAAAGGTCATGAAGAATTCCATGTGCCTGAGGAAGTCTGGGTGACAGTTTGATGGACTCTGCAGACTGAGATGCCAGAAGATCACCATGGCTATAACAGATTTCCATTAATATTTTTTCTCCTGCTGTTGTGTAGMGAATGGAAAGATGAAACAAGAGTGAAAGCACTTTGAGTAGACAGGGATGTTACTGGTATGTGTTCTTGTGCCAAAAAATCTCCTGGCTTGAGGTGCTTGATACTCAACCACAGCTCCTGTCTGCACCTGGGAACTGAGAGAGGGACAAGCTCACAACTAAAAGCTGTGTCCCTTCAGGGAGGATGGGGTACAGGGCACCCATGGCACGGGCTGCTTTGGCCTCTGCACCGCCTAAACCCAGCTTATCATGTGGCTGTCACTTGTTCCATACATCCTGTTTATGTGCATCCCATTAGTATGACCAATATCCTAAAATGATACCCAAAACCTTAGTTTAAATGGAAGTTCTCTTAACCTGGTTTTAATGTATAAAAGTAGTAATGGCTGGACAAGAACCACAGCTTTGAGGTGTCTGTTGAGACCTCTGCAATGAATTACTCATGAAATTAAGGCTACAAAACTGTGTTGAAACTACTTTAGTCAGTGAACCTTTTAAGTTTTTTATTGTTATTAAAACAATATAAAGGGGAAGAATATTCTAACAAATGTTAAGTTTCCTCTAATATTTGCATATGAATCCAAACTGAACAAAACCAAGGTTAWTATTACTAAGGGCCCATCCTAATTCAGAGGCAAAAAAAAAGTTGAATCATGTCTTTTACTGTTTTAATATAGATGTATATATTTAGACCATCTTAGGTAATGTGCAAGGAAATAAGCCATTCTTTTAAACTGAAATTAGTATGATTGGTCTGGCTTACTGAAAAGTTAAAAAATCTACATTTTTTAGACTTAAAATCTACATTTAAATCATTGGAAGAGAATTGAATGTGCTTTTAAAGCTGACACTGGCCTGTACAAGTGGATGACTAATTAATTTTGTATTTCTTCATCAAAGAGCTAGAAAAAGTGGT
>JACDOX010000661.1:0-10548 GCA_014549065.1 Cardinalis cardinalis
CCAGCAGGAGTGGGATCACCACGATCCCTGATCCCGGCAGGAATGGGATCACCACGATCCCTGATCCAAGTAGCTCCTGATCCTGGCAGGAATGGGATCACCCTGATCCCAGCAGGAATGGGATCACCACAATCCCTGATCCCGGCAGGAATGGGATCACCACGATCCCTGATCCAAGTAGCTCCTGATCCCAGCAGGAATGGGATCACCACCATCCCTGATCCCAGCAGGAATGGGATCGTCCCAGGCCCTGATCTCGGCAGGAGTGGGATCGCCCCAATCCCTGATCCCAGCAGGAATGGGATCCTGGCAGGAATGGGATCGCCCTGATCCCAGCAGAAATGGGATCACCACAGTCCCTGATCCCAGCAGAAATGGGATCCCAGCCCCTCCTGATCCCAGCAGGAATGGGATCACCCCAATCCCTGATCCAAGTAGCTCCTGATCCCGGCAGGAATGGGATCACCACAATCCCTGATCCTGGCAGGAATGGATTCACCTCGGTCCCTGATCCCAGCAGGGATGGGATCACCACAGTCCCTGACCCCAGCAGGAATGGGATCACCACCATCCCTGATCCTGGCAGGAATGGATTCACCACGGTCCCTGATCCCAACAGGAATGGGATCACCACCATCCCTGATCCCGGCAGGAATGGGATCCTGGCAGGAATGGGATTGCCCTGATCCCAGCAGGAATGGGATCACCACCATCCCTGATCCCGGCAGGAATGGATTCACCACGGTCCCTGATCCCAGCAGGGATGGGATCATCCCAATCCCTGATCCCAGCAGGAATGGGATCCTGGCAGGAGTGGGATCACCTCAATCCCTGATCCCAGCAGGAATGGGATCCTGGCAGGAGTGGGATTGCCCTGATCCCAGCAGGAATGGGATCCCAGCCCCTCCTGATCCCATCAGGAATGGGATCACCAGAATCCCTGATTCCAGTAGCTCCTGATCCTGGCAGGAATGGGATTGTCCTGATCCCAGCAGGAATGGAATCCCAGTAGTTCTTGATCCCGGCAGGAATGGGATCATCATGATCCCTGATCCCAGCAGCTCTTGATCCCAGCAATCCCTGATCCCAGCAGGAGTNCAAAAAACCAAAACCCTCTGGAATATTTAAGAGGAGGGGAAAACCTCCAATAAACCACTGCACTTTTTTCCTTCAGCAGCTCCCACAKATTTCATGTCTATATTTCAATTTCATTTTTATATTTCATTTTTATTTTCCTTTGTTCTCGTTCCCTGAGCTCTGGGCTGTAAATTCCAGTGCTCCCAGTGCAGCAGGTGCTGGGAATGGGGGTTTGGGAGCGGAGCAGCTGTCCCAGGGAAGAGCTGGGATGGGGAACAATCCCAACCACGCTGCTGCCAGCGCTGGGCAGGGCAGCCGGCATTGCCCGCGGAGAGCAGGTGGCAGCTGGGACAGGGACGGGATCCCAACCCCTGATCCAAGTAGCTCCTGATCCCAGCAGGAATGGGATCACCACGATCCCTGATCCCAGCAGGAATGGGATCACCCTGATCCCAGCAGGAATGGGATCACCACAATCCCTGATCCCGGCAGGAATGGGATCGTCCCAGGCCCTGATCCCAGCAGGGATGGGATTGTCCCAGTCCTTGATCCCAGCAGGAATGGGATCCTGGCAGGAATGGGATTCCGGCAGGAATGGGATCGTCCCGGGCCCTGATCCCAGTAGGAATGGGATCACCACAGTCCCTGATCCCAGCAGAAATGGGATCACCACAGTCCCTGATCCCAGCAGAAATGGGATCCCAGCCCCTCCTGATCCCAGCAGGAATGGGATCGTCCCGGGCCCTGATCCCAGTAGGAATGGGATCCTGGCAGGAATGGGATCGCCCTGATCCCAGCAGGAATGGGATCGCCACAATCCCTGATCCAAGTAGCTCCTGATCCCGGCAGGAATGGGATCACCACCATCCCTGATCCCGGCAGGAATGGATTCACCACGGTCCCTGATCCCAGCAGGGATGGGATCGTCCCAATCCTTGATCCCAGCAGGAATGGGATCCTGGCAGGAGTGGGATTGCCCTGATCCCAGCAGGAATGGAATCCCAGCCCCTCCTGATCCCAGCAGGAATGGGATCACCCCAATCCCTGATCCCGGCAGGAATGGATTCACCACGGTCCCTGATCCCAGCAGGGATGGGATCGTCCCAGTCCTTGATCCCGGCAGGAATGGGATCACCACAATCTCTGATCCCAGTAGCTCCTGATCCTGGCAGGAATGGGATTGTCCTGATCCCTGATCCCAGCAGGAATGGGATCCCAGTAGTTCTTGATCCCGGCAGGAATGGGATCATCATGATCCCTGATCCCAGCAGCTCTTGATCCCAGCAATCCCTGATCCCAGCAGGAGTGGGATCAACCCTGATCCCAGCATGAAAGGGATCCCAGTAGCTCCTGATCCCAGCAATCCCTGATCCTAGGAGGAATGGGATTGTCACAGTCCCTGATCCCAGCAGGAATGAGATCACCCCAATCCCTGATCCCAGCAGCTCCTGATCCTGACAATTCCTGATCCCAACAATCCCTGATCCCAGCAGGAKTGGGATCCCAGCAGCTCCTTATCCTGACAATCTTCGATCCCAGCAGCCTCTGATCCCAGCAATCCCTGATCCCAGCAGCCSCCACACCCCGCAGACCTGGGGCTCTTGTCTCCCCCTGGCATTTGGGGTGTTTGGGCAGCTCTGGGTCGGTGTCTCCGTGTCCCAGGAATGATCCAGTCCTGCCTTGCTCTGTCCTGGCTCTGCTGGCCTCTGGAATTCCTTGAGGGATGGGAAGATCTTGGCACATCCAGCTTGGGGCACGAGGTGGAGAAGTTCCATTGGCTCATCTCCCTGCCACGAGTGGTTGGTGCCCTGGGATGTCCAGCTGGGATCTTCTGGAGACTCCTGGGCACTTTGGGTAGTTGTGCCCAGGAGATTTGGGATCCGCTGTTCCCACCAGCCCTCTCTAAGCCGGGCTTACCTGTGGAGACCCCAGCTTGGAGATTTGGGATCCGCTGTCCCCACCAGCCCTCTCTAAGCCAAGTTTACCTGTGGAGACTCCAGCTTGGAGATTTGGGATCCGCTGTCCCCACCAGCCCTCTCTAAGCCGGGTTTACCTGTGGAGCCCCAGCCTGGTGAGGTGAGGTGAGACCTGAGCCCAGCTGCCCGTGGATGATCCCACAAATAATGGGGTCAGCCTCCCTGCTGGTGTTGTCCAGTGGAGCTGGAGTGATTAATGAGGCCAGCACTCACTGTGGGTCAAGTGCAGCTCACTCCAAGTGCAGGGSAGGCATGGAGAGGGTCACTGGCTCCTGTGTGTGTTCAGCTGGGGATTTCATCCCTCGCTCCTGCCCTCTCTGATGTGCAGTTTCTCCTGCCTGTGTAACTCGGGAGAAAATGTCAATGCAGCGTAAGGACCTTAATGAGAGCAACCCCTTTAAGTTTTAAGGTTTTGAGTTTTTCCCCCCATCCTCCTGTTAATGATGTGACAGTTTGGTGCTGCAGGAGAGAGAGAGAATCTGCAGCTGTGGTAACCAAAGGTCGGAGCTTCCACCTGCTTGTGCTTCCCGGGTGGGATCAGCTCCTTTCCCAGTGCCCCCTTGGGAAGCAGCGCTGCAGGAATTGGGATTCTGGGCTCGGGATCTGGGCCAGGAGGCTGTGCCATGGCTTTGATCGTGGCGTGGTGGCAGCAGCAGGTGCCAATTACCCAGGGCAGTGCCCAGGGAGCCTCCAGGAGACGCCGCTCCCCGGGAGCTTCCCYGGAGTCCCAGCCTGCTGGAGATGACCTGGATAAATCCAGACTGGGAGCTGCTCCTGGGAGCCTTGCTCTGCCCCGGGGCAATCCCTGCTTTCTCCAGCCTCTGTGACTCCAGCTTGGCTCAGCTTTTCCAAGCTTGGCTTCTCCCTGAGCTCTTTTTTCCAAGCTGCTGGTGCTGATCCATCAGGATGGGAGGGATGGGCAGCAGCTCCGAGGAGCTGGTGCTGCTCAGCTGCTTCCTGCCCCAGCATGGGGCCAGCAGCTCCTTCCTTCCTTCCTTCCTTCCTTCCTCCTTCCCTGGGCTGGGAGAGCCTTTCCCAGGAATGCTGTGTCCAGCAGATCCTGCTTTTATCGTGGTTTGATCCCGATTTGATTCCAGCTCCCATGGTGGGTGGACGCCGCCTGTTTCCCTCATCGTCCCCAGCATGGCTCTGAGGGGAGCTGTGGGAGCTGGAACTCCCAATCCCCATCCACAGGATGTGGGACATTTCCCTTTTCCAGAGGGAGTGCATTTSCCTGTTTTCCTGTTCCAGAGGGAGTGCATTTCCATCCCCATCCCTCTCCACGGGATGTGTAAAGTTCCCCATTTTCCTTTTCCAGAGGGATTGCATTTTGCATTTCCATCCCCTTCTCCTCCACAGGATGTGTGAAATTCCCCATTTCCCTTTTCCAGAGGGAGTGCATTTCTCTGTTTACCTTTTCCAGAGGGAGTGCAATTCCATTTTCCTCTTTTCCAGAGGGAGTGCATTTCCATCCACATCCCTGTGTGAAATTCCCTGTTTCCCTTTTCCAGAGGGAGTGCATTTCCATCCACATCCCTGTGTGAAATTCCATGTTTCCCTTTTCCAGAGGGAGTGCATTTCCCTGTTTCCCTTTTCCAGAGGGAGTGCATTTCCATCCACATCCCCATCCCCATGTGCATTTCCCCATTTCCCTTTTCCAGAGAGAGTGCATTTTGCATTTCCATCCCCATCCCTCTCCACAGGATGTGTGAAATTCCCCTTTTCCCTTTTCCAAAGGGAGTGCATTTCTATCCACATCCCTGTGTGAAATTCCATGTTTCCCTTTTCCAGAGGGAGTGCATTTCCATCCCTATCCCTGTGTGAAATTCTGTTTTCCCCTTTTCCAGAGGGAGTGCATTTCCATCCCCATCCCTGTGTGAAATTCCATGTTTCCCTTTTC
This sequence comes from Cardinalis cardinalis, assembly GCA_014549065.1. NCBI lineage: Eukaryota > Metazoa > Chordata > Aves > Passeriformes > Cardinalidae > Cardinalis > Cardinalis cardinalis. The sequence goes on from JACDOX010000661.1 coordinate 4,954, forward strand.
CAGAGGGAGTGCATTTCCACCCACATCCCTGTGAGAAATTCCCTGTTTGTCTTTTCCAGAGGGAGTGCATTTCCATCCACATTGGGCAGGCCGGAGTGCAGATGGGCAATGCCTGCTGGGAGCTCTACTGCCTGGAGCACGGCATCCAGGCCGATGGGACCATCCCTGGCTCCAAGCAGGTGAAATCCATGGATCCCAGCTCCGAGCAGGTGGATTCCTCCTTCGAGACCTTCTTCTGTGAGACAGCCTCTGGCAAGCACGTGCCCCGGGCAGTGTTCATYGACCTGGAGCCCACTGTCATTGGTAAAAATGGGATTTTGCCCAAATCCATCTTTATCCGTAATTCCCAACCCTTTTTCCGTAGGATCCTGATGTTCCCACTCCTCTGCTCTGGTTAAATGTCCCCAGCCATTGGGAGCAGAGAGAATTTACCCTTCCAAGGGGACCAGGAGGGACAAACCCGTGGTTGTCACTGAGTTGTCTTTGTTCCCTCCTTTTGGGACCTTCAGCAGGTGGGAAGTGTCCTGGATTTGCCAGCCTTGGTGGTCCTGGCTGGAATTCCACCATGCCATGGCCAGATGTGGCACAGCTGGTTCTGATGCCACCCACAACATGGGGTGACGCACATGCCATGGCTCTGTGGGACCTGGCTGTCCTGTCTGGAGATCTTTTCCAACCTGATGGATTCCCAAAAGATTCCCACTTCCCCTTCCAGCTCCCTCAGGCGTCTCTGGGTGTTTGTTTGTGTGGCACCTCAATTTGAGGTGTCTTCCTAGAGAATAATAATTATTTGTTTAGGAAATGACTCCAAATCCAACCACCTGCTCCTGCCTTCCAGGCTTCTCCTCCTATCTTTCCATCTGGGATGTGACTCATTAGTCCTAATTAAAGGGTTTGCAGGCCTTTGTTTGGGTTCTGCTTAATTTTCAGACACCTCATTAAGGTATCAAATGGAGAGCTTAATGAGTGAGCCAGGAGATTATGGAATGTGCCCGATGTTGGGATGGAGTGGATTTTAAACCCCTCTGGAGGTGGAAATGTCAACACTGGAGGGGCTTTGTCTGTGTCCCCTCCATGCTGGAGAGCAGAGGATGGAGCTGGAGCTTCCAGRCTTCTCCTCCAACCTGCCTGTGGTAACTGATCCCACAAAAACTCTGGAATTGTGGTGTCCTAGCTCATTAAACCGGATCAGTTTAGGATTTCAGGTGTAGGGTGAGGATGGAGTTCTGGTAGGACCTTACCTGTGTGAGTTTATTCCTTCCCYTTCCATGATTCCCACAACCCTTCCSTGACCATGCCATGACCTCCTGCTGGACATTCCACGGATTTTGCTCCATCACCTTCACCCAGAACCTTTCTTTGTGCCCTGCTCTGGCTGATTTCTCCTCCTGGTGCAGATGAGATCAGGACAGGGCCCTACCACGGGCTCTTCCACCCGGAGCAGCTCATCAGTGGCAAGGAGGACGCTGCCAACAACTACGCCCGCGGGCACTACACCATCGGCAAGGAGATCATCGACACCGTGCTCAGCCGGATCCGCAAAATGGTGAGGGAAACACCAAGTTTTGGGTTAAAAWAAYGCCCTTCTGGGTTAAAATAACGCCCTTCTGGACAACATTGTCGAGTTGTGGGTAGGAGTCTTGAAATGAAAAAGTCTTAAATTAAAAAACGGCTTTAGGTGAGGTCCGAGCGTTGTTGCGGCTGTTGGGATTTGGTTTGGGGCTCGGGAGAGCCCCCTGGATTTGTGTGTTTGTCCTAAAAGCAGAGAATTGTCGTGTTAAAACTGGGCTTAAGATGCTTGGGGAGTGTTCTCAGCAGAATTTTGTGCTGTATTACTTGGGATAGTTATCCCAGTCCTTAAATGGATAAATATCCTTTTTTTTGGGATGGTTGTTCCAGTCCTTAAATGGTTAAATATCCACTTTGTTGGGATAGTTWTCCCAGTCCTTAAATGGATAAATAACCATTTATTTTGRGATAGTTATCCCAGTCCTTAAAAGGGTAAATATCTATTTTTTTGGGATGGTTATCCCAGTCTTTGCCGGGATAAATATCCATTTTGTTGGGATAGTTGTCCCAGTCCTTAAATGGATAAATGTTCAATATGCTTGGGATAGCTTTCTARTCTTTRGGATWAATATCCARTATTCTTGGGATAGTTATCCCARTYCTTAAAGRMATAAATATCCATTATTGGGATAGTTATCCCAGTCCTTAAAGGCATAAATATTCATTTTTGGGGGATATTTATAGTCCTTACAGGCATAAATATAGAATATTCTTGGGATAGTTTTCTAGTCCTTGGGATAAATATCCAGTATTCCTGGGATAGTTACTCCAGTCCTATAAAGGGATAAATATCCATTTTCTTGAGATAATTATCCCAGTATTCTTGGGATAGTTATCCCAGTCCTTACAGGGGTAAGTATCTGATGTTCTTGGGATATTTTTTGGGTCCTTGGGATAAATACCTGATGTTCTGCTGCAGGCTGACCAGTGCAGTGGACTCCAAGGCTTCCTGGTCTTCCACAGCTTCGGAGGAGGCACCGGCTCCGGCTTCACCTCGCTTCTCATGGAGCGGCTCTCCGTGGAGTACAGCAAGAAATCCAAGCTGGAGTTCTCGGTGTACCCGGCCCCGCAGGTGTCCACGGCCGTGGTGGAGCCCTACAACTCCATCCTGACCACGCACACCACGCTGGAGCACTCGGACTGCTCCTTCATGGTGGACAACGAGGCCATCTACGACATCTGCCACCGCAACCTGGACATCGAGCGCCCCACCTACACCAACCTCAACCGCCTGATCGGCCAGATCGTCTCCTCGGTCACGGCCTCGCTGCGCTTCAACGGCGCCCTCAACGTGGACCTCATCGAGTTCCAGACCAACCTGGTGCCCTACCCGCGCATCCACTTCCCGCTCACCACCTACGCGCCCATCGTCTCGGCCGAGAAGGCCTACCACGAGCAGCTCTCCGTGCCCGAGATCACCAACGCCTGCTTCGAGTTCTCCAACCAGATGGTCAAGTGCGACCCTCGCCGCGGCAAGTACATGGCCTGCTGCCTGCTCTACCGCGGCGACGTGGTGCCCAAGGACGTCAACGCCGCCATCGCCGCCATCAAGACGCGCCGCTCCATCCAGTTCGTGGACTGGTGCCCCACGGGTTTCAAGGTGGGCATCAACTACCAGCCGCCCACGGTGGTGCCCGGGGGCGACCTGGCCAAGGTGCAGAGGGCTGTGTGCATGCTGAGCAACACCACGGCCATCGCCGAGGCCTGGGCCCGCCTGGACCACAAGTTTGACCTGATGTACGCCAAGCGCGCCTTCGTGCACTGGTACGTGGGGGAGGGCATGGAGGAGGGCGAGTTCTCCGAGGCCAGGGAGGACCTGGCGGCCCTGGAGAAGGATTATGAGGAGGTTGGAAGGGACTCGGCGGACGGGGAGGAGGATGAGGGTGAGGAGGATGAGTACTGACAGACTGCGGCCTGGTCTTGAGCTAAGCTGGAATCCAGACTTGTGTCCCGAGTTCCTGAGGGCCTGGGGGTGCCCAAGGACCGGCCACGTTTGATTTATTGAACCTCCCCTGCTTGCATAGAGCTCCTCTCTAGCCTGGGTGTCTTGAGCTTTATCCCACTGCTGTTTATTGGTGAGTGATGCTGAGCTGGGCCTAACTTAGGCCTGACATCCCGCCTAGCCAGGAGATCCCGGTTCCTAACCCGGGGGATGTCTCAGCTGCCTGCTTTGGCTGGAATGGCAAACTCTTGCTCTGGCTTTTTCTTGTAAAAGCACTTTGGAATTAGAAATGCACCTGTAAACGTCTATGCAAATGGCTTTTTGTATATGAATAAAGAGGGTTTTTTTGGCTCAGAATTCCTTGGATTTCCCCCCCCAGGGCTGTTTCGTGGGGAGGCTCCTGCTCGAAGATGGCCTGAGGAGAAGAGCAAATGCTGAGCAGGGTGTGCTGTGAGAGTCATCATCCCTGATTAGTGTTGTGGGGGAAGTGTCCTATATCCTGTGGGAATTTCTGTCTGGGGCTGGCTGCTGCTCAGGGAATTCCATGTCTGGGATCAGGGAGTCACTTCTGAGTGGTGGGGAGCAATTTTGGCCTCCTCACCACCTTTGGTGAAGCTCAGGTGTTACCTGAGCAAATCCTGGTGGTTTGGGGGAGTGTTGAGGATTTGGGAAATATTCCCAAACCAAGGAAATCCAGCCAGGAATGGGGAGAGGAGAGGGGAGCTGTGTCTGATATTTGGGATAGGAGGTGGAAGGATCCCAAAACTCTTTGGTGGCCCTAAAAGGCCAGGGGTGGTGACAGCAGGACCAGGTTGGAGGTGGCCCCTGGGAAGGTCCAGGTCCCTTGAGCCACCCCAAAGTCCCCATCCCACATTGTCCCCTGAGAAGATTCCAGGTCCAGCCGGGAATGGGGGTGGGGAAAGGGAGGGGAGCTGCGTCTGATATTTGGGACAGGAGGGGGAAGGATCCCAAAACTCTTTGGTGGCCCTAAAAGGACCGAGTTGGAGATGGTCCCTGTGGGAAGGTTGAGGTCCTGTGAGTCTCCCCAAGGGTTGTGACCCCAAAGTCCCCATCCCAGATTGTCCCTGAGAAGATTCCAGGTCCAGACAGGGAAAGGGAGGGTGAAGTCACCTTGGAAAGGAGAGGAGAGGGATTTTGGGGAAAATCCCACAATTTTTGGGGAGCTGGAACCTTCAATTCCCTCCTTGAGAGGTGAATCCTCATAGAGTGACTTCAGCTTTATTTTCTCTCTCTGGGCATAGCAAAGCTGCTCCTACAAAATTCCAGCCTGTGGGAACGTTCCCATCCCTCTTCCAGCTCACCCACCATTCTTAATTCTGTTTCACTCATAATTAATCCATTGAGTGAATTACTTTGTGCTGATGGTAAATTCTACAGAACCTTTTGTTAAATTGTTTTAGTTAGGCCAATAATTAAGTGCTTTGAGTTTCATTTTTTAATTTAAAGGTTAAAACCTTTTAATTGTTGATGAAAGGGGCTCAGTTTGATTAAGGGACSTCAGGATTCCATGGGAAGATTTCCCTTGTTCCTTTTATCCTTTCCCATTCCCAACCTCCACACAGCTCATTTTTGTTGATTATTTTTACTTTCAGATTGCTCAAATTTRGGTTTTATTTTGCTTTTTCCCTGAGCTTTGCCCATCCAGTAAAAGCTGCAGGCTGAGCTTTGCCAAGGAGCTTTGTCACGCTTTCGCTTTTAGATGAAATCCACTTTTTTCCACTTTTCTGCCATTGATTCCCTAAGGAATCCTTAAACGTCTCATTCCTGCTAAAGCAATCCCTGTCCTGCTGCCAGGGCTGGAAATTTWATTGGAATTGAGATGGGAATTCCAGCGCTTTGGCTCTGTCAGCCTCCTATAAAACCGTGTCCAAGCTCCCTGAAAAAATTCCTTCCCTCTCCTGGCTGCTCCCAGACGTGATGTAAGAATCCCTGGAAGCTGCAAAGGAGCTGGAAAAGGGGATTGAGCCCGACCTCTGCCTGTCCCTGCATTGCAGCTGGGTTATTCCTCCTCCTCTGGGGACTCCCCGTGCTGTGAGGGATCCAAGAAAAGCAGCTTGGGCAGG
>JACDOX010000661.1:21793-34340 GCA_014549065.1 Cardinalis cardinalis
TTAACTCTTCCCTTTTCCATCCCTTGGAGAGGGAATTTTGAGAAGGTCTTTTTTTCCTTAGATTTGCCCTCTGCTGTTCCTCACAGTGGGAATTTTGGGAATTTTTATCCCTTTRACTCTGCTCTTTGCTCTCCATGGAAAAGGGGAGACATTTGGGGGGTTCATTCCCTGAACTCTCCCCTTTCCCTCCTTCCCAAGGGGAGGTTTGGCCGTGCCAATCCTCCCTCAGGATTTCAGGATCTGCTCCATTTCCTTTGCCTCCCATTTCACCCCTTCCCAGAACCCCCAAATCCAAAAYCCCTTCCCAAAATYCCCAAATCCCCCAAAATCCCCTCCACCTTTCCCTGGGTCCGGATGGGAGAGGGAGAGGAAGAGGAGCAGCCATGGAATGATCCYGGGAAAGCTTTTCCTGCAGGATCGAGGGAGGAAAACCCTTCCCAGGCTCTCCAACCCCACATGGGATCATGGAGGACCCCAAACTCTCCTTTCCTCCAGCCCCAAATCCCACATTTGGCCATTTAAACACGAGCATATCCCAGGATTTAATTTTTTCTTGGAAAAGAAAATGAGGGTGCAATGGAGATTTGGGAATAGGGGTTTTTCCATGTGATCCAAAGCTGCAATCCCACATGGGATGAGGATTTCTCCCACCCCAAAATTCCCCTTTTTCCCCAGCTATGTTTCACCTCCCTCCACCCTGAGCTCCTGCAGGATGGGATGCTCGGGATGAGGATTTGGGGAATTCGGGGAATTCAGGGATTGGGGATTTTCCCACCCCAAATCCTGGATGRGGAACGGGAATGTTCCCCAAAGCCCTTCCAGAGCTGGCAAAGCTCCTGGGAGAGCCCCGGGATGTCCCTGCCCCGCCTGGAATCTCATCCCCCTCACCACGGACTGAACCCAGCCCCTTTTCCTGGGATTTTTCCAGCTTTTCCCGCTCGACAAAACTCCGGGAATCTCAGCTGAGCAAAGGGAAAGGAGGAACAAGGGGAAAACGCGGCTGGAGCCATCCACACCCATTCCTGCTCCTCGCCGGGATGGATATCCTGGAAAAGGAGCAGGAATGAGGAAAAAAAAATAAGGAAAATATTATTTTTTTGGGATTTGGTTTATTTTTTTGCCGGGAGTGGGGAGAGGCTGCGCCCCTCCGCTCCAGGGAGTTTTTATGGAGCAGGAAAATTGGAATTGRGATTTTCTCTTTGCTTAAAAAAAGGAGCAGGAAAAGGAGGAAAAGCACCCGCGGTGGATCTGAGGAAGTGGGAATTAAATCCGCCCTGCTGGAGCCGCTCCTCCCGCCGGGAATTGCTGGGAGAGCCGGGAGCGTTTTCCAGGAATTTTACTGGGATGCTGCCCACCCTGAAAAWCCTCCCGCAGCTCGGCTGGGAGGGAGAAAAGCGCCTCATTCCCCTCGTTCCAGCCGGGAAAACCGGGATCGCCGCCTCTCCCTGCGGCAGGGGACCGGGATGGAGCGGGATTTCCCCAGGTAAGTCTGGGATAAATCTGGGAATGGGACCTGGAGACTCCTTCAACTCCGCCTGTGCTGCCCCCGCTCTCCCGAGGCTTTTCCCGGGGCTGATTCCCAAAATCCGGACGGGCTCGGTGGGATGGGGGGGTGGCTGTGCCTCGCTCTCCTCCCCATCCCTGCAGYGACCGAAGGGATTTATCCCCCTAATTCTGCTTTTCCCAAAATTCCCCAACCCTTCCCATGCTGCCTGTTCTGATCTGCCTCCCAAAATTGCTGGAATAATAATAAAAAAAATTTTCCCTAGGAGGGAGAGTGAGGGGAATTACAAATCCCTTGATACCAAAATATCTTGGATTGCTTTTCCCTACCTTGCCTATTTTTTTCCCTCCCCCAAAAAAACCTGGAAAATTCCATGTCTGGAGCATGGATCTGCCTCCTCCAAGAACATTTTTCCCTTCCCAACAAAGATTTTGTGGGGAAAAATCAATTTGTGGGGGAATAAAACTCAGGATGGGATCTGGAGGTGGAAAAGTCTCTCAGTCCCTAAAAAAAAACCCCAAATCCTGGAATCTGATTTGCCAAGGAAAACCCTGAAATATTTAAAGTTTCTGCAAATGGGGGAATAAATGAAACCCAGCACTCACCTGCTTCTCCTGGATGCTTGGGATGGGAAGGATTTGCTGTGGGATCACTCCCAGGAAAGAGGCATCAGGAGCCTTTCCCAAACTTCTCCTCCCTGATTTATTTTGGTTTTGTTTCCCAGGGATTGGGGATATTTTTTTCCCTCTCTCTGGAAACCTTTTCCCCCTCCCTGGTGTATTTATAAAAATCCCAGGGATCACGGGGTTGGAGTCGTGATTCCAGCCCTTGCTTGGGAATGATTTCATTCCAATGAGGTCAGAGCGAGCTGGTGATGTCATGGAGCCGCTCCCCATCCACAGGAAAAAATGGGAATTGGAGGGGGGGGGGGGAACGACGTCAGATCCCAAAATCTGGGAAGAGTCATCCCAAAGTGGGGCTGGCGTCAGTGCTGGGATTTGTAGGATCACTYATGTCCCCGGGGCTTTGGGGGCAGGGATGTTTGAATTCCAAAGGTTTTTCTGGCTCTGAGGATGCCGTGGATTGAGGTTATCCCAAAAAAATGGGGGTTTATTCCCCAAGTGGGGGTTTGGAAGGGTTTTCCCTGTTTTTGCCATTTCCAGGGAATTTTCTCTTCCCATTCATGCAGGGAAAGCCTTTGGAAAGTGGGAATTTTGGGAAAGTTCTTCCGGGATTTGTTTGGTGGGAGAGGATGGGAAGGATGAGGTGTGGGATTAGGGGGAAAAGCTGCAATTCCCTAAAACTCCAGCAGGATTGGGATTTGGGATCATCCCAAAAGAGCAGCAGGTGGGGAGARTTCCCAGTTTGGGCTCCCAGCACCAGACTGGTCCCAGTGAACCCAGAGGGGAAACTCCTGGAATTTCCCAAGGCTTGGGAGCAGAAGAGGATTGGGATGGGGATTTGGGGACAAGGATTGGGATGAGGATTTGGGAACAAGGATTGGGATGGGGATTTGGGAATGGCGATGGGGATTTGGGGACAAGGATGAGGATGGGGATGGGGATTTGGGGTCAAGGATGGGGATTTGGGAATGAGGATGGGGATGGAGATTTGGGAACAAGGATGAGGATTTGGGAATAGGAACAGGGATGGGGATTTGGGAACGGGGAGGGAGATTTGGGAATGGGGAGGGAGATTTGAGAACAGGGATGGGGATTTGGGAACAGGGATGGGGATTTGAGAACAGGGATGGGGATTTGGGAACAAGGGTGGGGATTTGGGAATAGGAACAGGGATGGGGATTTGAGAACAGGGATGGGGATTTGGGAACAGGGATGGGGATTTGGGAACAGGGATGGGGATTTGGGAGCGGGGATGGAAATTTGGGAATGGGAACAGGGATGGAGATTTGGGAACAGGGACAGGGATGGAAATTTGGGAACAGGGATTTTTCCTTGTGATCCAAGGAAGATCTCAGGTCCTTCCAAAGGGTCCCACCATGGATTTGTGGCTGGGCTGGATTCTTCTGGAGGCTCCAGGACCAAATTATCCAAAATTCCTTTCTGGAGCTTCCTTGGAAAAGCCCTTGCCGAGCTGGAGGAGAGCAGTTATCCTTGGGAATGGGGCAAATCCTGCTAAAAGTRGGGAAAATCCCTGGAGAAACCCCTGGAGCCAGCAGAGACCCGGGGTGGGCTCTGATTTAGGGTGGGGAGATGTTCCCAATCCCGGCCTGGAGAGAAGGAAAAATTCCCAGAATTGTGGGAATTCCTGGATGAGGATCCAGGATCTGAGCTGGGAATGGTGGGAGCTTCCCTTTGCCTCCAAACCTTGGGAATTCTGCCTGGTCAGGATCCTCCTCCCCAGCAATTCCTTCCTTTCCCACCTTAGTTTGGAGCTTCCATCTCCTGGAATGAGGTTTTGGTTTCCCTCCTTCCCTGAGGCCTGGAAGGGAATTTTTTCTMCAAATGTTTGGAATTTTGGAGCTGTTTCTGGGAATGAAAACTCMCGGGTGACTCCAACACAAGGAGCTGGGTGGGAAAATCCATGTCAGGGATTTTTCCAAGGAAAAGGATCAGGGCATGGGGCTGAGAGGCTTTTCCCACCTCTGGATCCCATCCTGGGCTGTTTTCCTGAGTTTTATTCCCCCACAAATTGATTTTCCCCACAAAATCTTTGTTGGGGAGGGAGAATATCCTTGGAAGAGRCAAATCCACCCGTGGAATTCTCCGTGTTTCAGACACGGAATTTTCACGGTGGTTTTATTAAGGAAAAGTAGGGAAGAGAAGGCAGCAAAAAGAAGGAATTTCCTGGTTCATCCCTTGGAAAGCAAATCCGACTTTTTTGGCTGCCAAGGTTTGGAATTCCCTGCCCTGGGAGGAGAATTGGCTGCAGGGAAATTGTGTTTCCAAGGGAAAATTCCACCAAATTCCATAATTCCATCAACATATCCCTCGGGAAGGAGCGAGCTGAGCCAGGGATGTCTGAGGGCACCCACGGGACCTGGAGGCCTCAAACTTCCCAAAAGTTTCCCTGAAAAAGTCCCGAATTTATAAAAAAATGCAGGAAGTGAGGAGCAGTCCCACACATATCCCTGGGATCCCACCTCTCCTCACCTTTCCCTGGAGCTGAATTTCCTGGAGTGAATCATTTGCTMGTTAAAGTTTCATCTCCACAAGCCRGGGAAAATCAGGKATTTGGGGTCATTCCACCCCAGGAACTTCAAAAACAACAAAAAAATCCCAAATCCCAGAAGATTTGCCCAGCCCAGGGGAACCCATTTGGTGCTTCCAGCGCCAGAATTCCATGCGGGAGTTGGACATGGATGCATTGAGGGGCAAAAAGGATTTTTCTGCTTGGCTTTGTCCCTTTTTTTCCCAATTTTTAGGGCTGAATTTGCATTTTCCAGGCTGTGGAAGGAGGAGAATTTCCCTAAAATCCTACGGCAATCCCTTCCTCTGCCAYGGGGCTGATTTAGGGGATTTTATGGGATTTCTCTTCCTTCCAACCCCATTTTGGGGTTGATTTTCACGCCTTCCAACAGCTCAAATCCATAAAGATTTCCCAAATATTGGAAATCTCCRTCCAATGGGAAGAGAAGAGCTCGGAATACAAAATTTTGAATAATTATTTTGCCTCTTTTGCACTTTTTTTTTCACCTTTTCCGAGGGGATTTGTGTCCCTGGGTTTCCACAAAGCTCCCTGTGTTTCATCTTCCTGAGAATTAAATCAGTTCAATTAATTAATTAAATTAATTAAAGCCTGGAGCTTTGGATGCCAATGAAATGTTAGGAAAATTCCTTGGGATGAACTGGATTTGGGGCTCTTTTGAAAATTCCCAAAAAATCACTTGGGCCAAACTAAAAAATCCAATTCCAGCAGCAGCTCCTGGGCATGGAATTAAATTTGGGATTAAATTTGGRATTAAAYWKGGRATTAAATWTGGGATTAAATTTGGGATTAAATTTGGRATTAAAYTKGGRATTAAATTTGGGATTAAATWTGGGATTAAATTTGGATTTTGCTGCTTTCCCTCCAAAGGAAGATGAAGGAAAAAGCGGTGGAAGAGGAAAAATAATCCCAAATCCTCCAAATTTTCCTGGAATGTTTTTATTTCTTTCCCTCTGTTGCAATTCCTGCCCCTTTTCCAAAGGGATTTTTGCACCTCCCTGGCCACGTGGGCAGCACGGACAAAAAAATCCAGGAATTTGTGAAGGGAGCCTGGATCCTCACTCAGGCTCTGGGAATTTTCCCTGATTTTCTGTGTCCCAATGGAAAATCCGTTTTTATCCCAAGGATCTGAGTCTTGGAGCTGCTCCTGCTTTTTCCTGCAYCCAGCACTGGGATCTGAACCACAGCTGGAAAAGGCTGGACGAGCTCAGGGAATGTTTCATTCCCCCCAGGTGGGTTTGGTGCCTTTCCAGGATTATTTTTTGGGATTTTTTGGGTGGTTTCAGGTGCCAAACGGGGCAGGACAATCAGCCCAGGATGGGATTTTTCCTTGGGTCTCCAGGGACAAACCCATCCCGATTTTTCCCCTTTTCCTGCCTGGCACTGAAGGTTTGCCAGGATTTTCCAAGGGTTTTTTTTTTTTGCCTTCCCAGGGCAAAAAAATGGATTAGGGATGGAGATTTAGGAACAGGGATGGGGATTTGGGATTTGGGAAGAGGGGTTGGGATGGGGATTTGGGAAGAAGGGTTGGGATGGGGATTTGGGAACAGGGATGGAGATTTGGGAACAAGGGTGGAGATTTTGGAACATGGATGGGAGATCTGGGAACAGGGATGGAGATGGGGATATGGGAACAAGGATGGGGATTTGGGAACAGGGGTTGAGATTTGGGATTTGGGGACAGGGACAGGGATTTGGGAACAGGGATGGAGATTTGGGAACAGGGGTGGGGATTTGGGAAGAGGGATGGAGATTTGGGAACAGGGACAGGGATTTGGGAACAGGGACGGGGATTTGGGAACAGGGACAGGGATTTGGGATTTGGGAATGGGGTGGAGATTTGGGAACAGGGATTTGGGAACAGGGACAGGGATTTGGGAACAGGGATGGAGATTTGGGATTTGGGGACAGGGATTTGGGAACAGGGGTGGGGATTTGGGAAGAGGGATGGAGATTTGGGAACAGGGACGGGGATTTGGGAACAGGGACGGGGATTTGGGAACAGGGACGGGGATTTGGGATTTGGGAATAGGGGTGGAGATTTGGGAACAGGGTTTGGGAACAGGGATGGAGATTTGGGATTTGGGGACAGGGATTTGGGAACAGGGGTGGGGATTTGGGAACAGGGATGGGGATTTGGGATTTGGGAATAGGGGTGGAGATTTGGGAACAGGGATTTGGGAACAGGGATGGAGATTTGGGATTTGGGGATGGGGATTTGGAAACAGGGATGGGGATTTCACCCCAGACCGACTGTGGATGGCAGGAAAAGCTCCCAGAGAGGATGGAGGGAGCCACGGAGGCTTTTCCAAGATTTAGGCCAGGCTGGATGAGGCTTGGAACACCCTGGGATCGTGGGAGGTGTGCCTGGCCCTGGGATGAGCTTTAGGACCCTTTCCAGGATTAATTCCAGCCCTCCATTAACAGCACCTTTAATTGCTCCCACTGTAAGAATCCATAATTAACGAGCCCAGTTCCAGCTGGGAACACCAGCAGGGATTTCCTGGGCTGCTTTTCCACCTGGCAGGATTCTGGTGGCTCCTGCCCTGGATCCGATCTCCGGGCACACCCAGAGGGTGCTGGGTGAGGCTCAGCCGGGGCCATCTCAGGCCTGGCTCGTTATCCAATTACCAAATTATCCCGAGCCAGCCTCTCCTCCCTCTCCATCCCTTTTCCTTTCTCAGGTTGCTTAGGAACTGCTGCGGACACCGGAGCTGCGGCTGGGGAGGTTTCAAGATTCCCTGGCTGGGTGCAGGATCCATATTCCAATATCCCACATCCCAGGAATCCCCTCCTGGAGAGGGGCTGGGAGTGCTCCTAAATCCATGATTCTCATCCCTGAGCACAAATCCCAATCCAAAATCCCTCTTTACTTCCAGATTCCATGAGGAATCTGAGCTGGCACGATGTGCTTTAAATCCCAGATTTCCACTGCTCAGCTTGGCTTTTCCCAAGGCCTTTCTCCRAAGGATGTTCAGGAATTTTCTGCTTCGGAGCCTGGAAAGTCACCAGGAAACCTGAAACCTCTCCTCCCTCTCCTGCCCTGAGATAATTTCAAGGAACTCAATTAGGCTGCCCTGACATTTCCAGGGAAGCGCTGGGGCTCCATTCCCGGAATGCCGCGGCCCTGCCAAAGCCTGGATGGCAAATCCATCGGGAACATTGGATTAATCCAGGGAGGATTAAAAATAATTCCAGTTCTCGGCTTCCCCGAGCTCTGATGGGAATTTGAGCTGGGTTTAATCCACTGAGCTCGACCTTAGGCCTGCCTAAATACCGGGTTTCGCTTCCCAGCTCTTCCAAATCTGGATTAAATCACTTGAATCCCTCAGGAATGTGGATTTTGGTGGAGGGTTTTGAGSCAAATCATTCCYTTGGGAGGCTCTTCCCAACTCCTTTGGATGCTCCTGGACCAGGAGCCCAAATCTTTCTTGGATTTGGGATTTGGAGCAAAAGCTGCTGAGAAATTTCAAAGCCAGGGAGGTRAGGTCTGATTTTTAGGGATGGCACCGGGCTGGAAAGGGAAAATGAAGGGATTGGCCAAAAATTTCTGGGAATAACAACACAGGAAGGGAATTTCCTCAGGCTYCCAAATCCCACAGGTCTGTTCCTCCCCTCCTGCTGCCTCCACCCCTGTGGATTCCCAGCTCTGGAAAGGATTTTCATGGAATTTCTGCTGCTTGGGATCTCCTCAGCCTTGGTGAGAACTTCCCACAACTTTTGGCTCCAAATCCCAAATCCTAAAGGCTGGAGAAGGATTTGGCCTCCTGGTCCTGGAGCATCCAAAGGAGYTGGGAAGAGCCTCCCAAGGGATCCACTGGAAGCATGAGGGATTTTTCTTCTTGGATTTGGGAAAAAAATCCACTTTGAGTTCTTAATGAGCACTTAATTATCGAATACATTGTTATCCTTAATGGAATGGAAGGAAGAGGATTTTTAATATGGAGCAGTAGGACACAGGGAATGGCTTTAAACTGGAACAGGGCAGGGATGGATGGGATCTTGGCAATGAGGAATTCCTGGCTGGGCTGGAATTGCCAGAGCAGCTGGGGCTGCCCCTGCATCCCTGCAATGYCCAAGGCCAGGCTGGACMCTGGGGCTGGAGCAGCCTGGGATAGCAGAAGATTCCCTGTCCYTAAAGTCCTTCCAATCCAAACCATTCCATGATTTTATTTTCCAACCAGAGAACTTCCTGCCTCCATTTCCCTGATCATTTTTGCCCATTTAATTTGGGAATGAGATTATTTCCTGATTGTTTCAAATCCTTTATTTCCCTGCGTGGTCTCAGCTCCCTTGGGGCTGGAGTTCCACTCATTCCATGTTCCCTGGGATGTTGAATTCCAGAGGCTGCAGCATGCCAAGATCAGCATCCTTCAGCATTCCTGGGTAAATTCACACAGGGAAACYAGGAAAATGGGAAAATGTGGGAATGTTTCCCAGAATTCCACTTGTTCCCAAGCCCTGTGGAAAAGCCCAATCCTTCCCTTCCGGGTGACGCCGCTTTTTCCACCGGGAATGTTTTGTTCCTTCTCCCAGGGAATATTTTTCTGGAATTTTTTTTCCTGCCCAAGGACATCTCAGCACAGACCAGGATTCCAGGAGGAGAGGCTGGAATTGTCCCTCTGGAAATGGCTCCTTGCCAAGGCTTACAAAATTCCACGTTTTTCATTCTTTGGGGGGGAGGAAAAGGAAGAAAAGTCCCCAGAACTCTGCTCCTCCCTCCTCAGTGCCTGGGACAYTGTGGGGGAGGAAAATCCTGGGATTTTGGGAGTGAGGAGAATCCTTTTCCTACTTGTGCTACCAGGAGCAAATGGCCAGCCCCGAATCCTGGGAAATCTGAAATCTGGGAACTCTGAGCTCAGATTTAGCAAATTACATGGAAAACTTTTAATAAATCCCTGTTTTCCCATTGGAAATCCTGGGATTTTGGGAGTGAGGAGAATCCTTTTCGTGCTACCAGGAGCAAAGAGCCAGCCCTGAATCCTGGGAAATCTGGGAACTCTGAAAAGTTGGAAATCTGAGCTCAGTTTTACCAAATAAYGTGGAAAACTTTTAATAAATCCCTATTTTCCCATTGAAAATCCTGTAACCTTTCCCAGGGATTGTCCCATGCAGCAGGACTCCTCTCATCTGTGTCTGGGTCTCCATGGGACCAAAATCCTGGGATTTGGGATCCCTCTTACTGGATTTCCACACCTCTTCTTGGATTTGCACAAGCTGCAGCTCCAAGCTCCTTGAGGAATTGGAAGTGGCATTTTTTTAGGGAGAAGCCAGGCTTGGATCCCTCTTTTTTTCTTGGAGATTTTGGGATGGCTCCTTTTAACCTGCCCAGGGAATTCCTAAGGGGAGGAGGAGATTGGAATTCCTAAAGGCCCCAGGGAATTCCCAAGTGAAGGAGAAGGTTGAAATTCCTGAAGGCCCCAGGAAATTCTCAAGTGGAAGAGGAGGTGGGAATTCCTAAAGGCTCCAGGGAATTTAGGGCCAGGCCAAAAGGGATGGGGCTCCACCTGATCCAGCTGGAAAAATAAATATTCCCACTTTTCTCTGCCATTCCCAAGGTTTCCCTCTTCTGGGCGAGTGATCCAGAATTCCACAGCACTGAGACACTTTTATTTTACAAAAATAAAACTTGGGAATTTGTGCCAGCTGGTTTGGCTCAGGAATTCTGCCCTTCCCATCCTCCTTTTCCTGAGCATCCAGGGGTTTCCCACTCCTCATCCCATGATGTCCATAATTCCAGTTTTCGGACATCTTTTTTCCCAAGATTTTGGTGTTTGTTTTCCTTGTCCATCCTGGAGGTGTTGGAGTCACTCCTCCCACTCCCGTTGGATTTAAATGAAGCACTTGGAGCTGCTCATCTCCCTTTGCCTGGTTTGGGAAAAAGAGGGAAACAATGGGAATGTTGGCTGCAGTTTGGGCTCCCTCTTGGAATTCCCAAACTCACAGCGGCTCAGGAGGTCCCTGACACCACGGGATTGTCCCATCCCACATCCACRAAAAGCAAATATCCCAATCCTGGCTGGATCCTGGCTCTGTTTAGGATCAGCCAGGAAAAATGGGCACATGGAGGACTCGGGGACCTGTCTTGGATTGGGATTAATCCCATTCCCAGTGGTTGTTTCTTCCCACAACCATGCTGGAGGTACCTTCAGCTGCTTTGTCAAGTTCCGAGTGGCTCCTAAAGCAAATTCCCTGGAAAAAAAATGGGCAGGAGGAACTTCACTCATTTGCTGGTTCTGCTGGGCCTGGATTTCAAGCCCTTGGAGTGATTCCCAAAATTACAGATCTGAGCCTTTAATTCTTCTCTCTTTTTTAAGTTTCCCTCAAACCCAGAGCAGATGAACCTCACCAGACTTTTTTTTTTTTAATGGATTGTGGAGAATTCATGGATTTTTTTTCCCCAAAGGTCTCCAGGCAGAGGGAATTCCAAGAGAGGAATATTTTCCTTGGAAGGCTTGGATCAGTCCCAGCTCCTGCCCTGCTTGGAGCAGGGTTTGCATTCCTGCCAGGCCCCATTTCCCCTGGGATGACCTGGAGATGAGGGAAAACCCACACGAACGGATCCCAAACCCCCTGGATCTGGCAATGGGAGCCAAGCTGTGCTTCCAGGAGATTTTCCCATTGAACCCTGGATGAGGTGAGACCCCAACCCTGGGCTGTTAATCCAGACCTAAGATGGCCTAGATTAGACTTCAGGTTCTGCCTGGAGATGCCAGAGTGTGTTTGGATGGAACATTCCAAAGGGTTTTGAGGACACAAATCCCCAAATTCCTGCAAAATTTCACTCCTTGGAAAGCACAAAAGACMTCCAAAACATCAGGACCTGGTGTCCAGGTGGATCCATGCCCATCCCACCCATGGAATTAGCCCAGGGGCGATGTCCAGGAGCTCCTGGGAATGATCTGGGAATGGGAAGGGAAGAAAACCCTGCGGCTTCCTGGCGCTTCCACCTTCAGGAAGTGTCAGTGGGCAAGMCCTGGGTGGGTTTTCCTGCTCTGGCCTCGCTCCTGGCTGGAGGAGGAGGGAATCTGGAGGGCCCAGGCTCACCTGGGGGGCTCTGGCAGCGGCGCTGGCATTCCCGCCGGGATGGGAAGCGGTTGCTGTTCCCTCGGCAGCCCCCGAACAGGAAGGGCCGGCAGGAGYTGGTGGGGACGTGGAAGTACCAGAGCAGGGAATGGTGCTGGCAGGAGCCCTCGTCCATGGGCTGCAGGCAGCGGGCTGCAGGAAAACACCCCACCATTCCCATGGGTTGGATTTGGGTGGGAAACACCCCACAATTCCCATGGGTTGGATTTAGGTGGGAAAACACTCCACAATTCCCATGGGTTGGATCCCAGTGAGAAAACACCCCACAATTCCCATGGGTTGGATTTGGGTGGGAAAACACTCCACAATTTCCCACTGGGATCCCAGTGGGAAAACATCCCACAATCTCCATGGGTTAGATCCAGGTGGGAAAACACCTCACAATTCCCATGGGTTGGATCTGGGCCTCATTCCTGCCCAATCCCACATTCCCCACAGGTTGGCTCCAGGTGGGAAAACACCCCACAAGTCCCATGGGTTGGATCCCAGTGGAAAAACACCCCCACAACCATCCAGGGGCTGGATCCAGGTGGGAAAACACCCCACATTCCCCACAGGTTGGATTCGGGTGGGAAAACACCCCCACACCCTGCCAGGGGTTGGATTCTCCCTGGAAAACACYCCCACAACCATCCAGGGGTTGRATCCAGGTGGGAAAAGGCCACACTTTGGAAAATATCCCCATAACCATCCATGGGTTGGATTTGCTCTGGAAAACACCTCACACCCCACCCTGCGCTGGATCCCAGAGTGGACAAAGGAAGGAATCCAGCAGTGGATTCCCAGAAT
>JACDOX010000661.1:56704-70726 GCA_014549065.1 Cardinalis cardinalis
GAGGTTTTGGGGGGTGACACTCCCAAAGTGTCACCCCTGGGAGCCACAGGGACACAGGAACCCCATGGACACACCCATGCCGAACTCCTCAGGGAGTGGAATTCTGTTTTTCCAAGGAATTTCTCTGCTCTGGAGAAGGGATGGTTGTGTGGGAAGCTGTGTTCCCATCGGAAAAAATTCCCTTCACTCAACTCCCTTCAGCRCAAATATTCCTGATCTGGCTGATTCTGCCTTGCTGGGGTTTTACCAACTCCACATCTGCCAATATTCCCAAAAATCTGACATTTTTTGGACTCTGTCCAACMCTCACCACAGGACCCTGCCCAAATTCTGATTTTGTACACATTCCTGCTTCCCAGCTCTCTAACAGAGCCAGGATGGGGCTCAACAAATTTTGGGAACAGAAGGGAGACTAAAAATCCTGCAGTTTAATCCAGCTCTGGCACCCATGGAGTTATTCCTGCACTGACCCAGGGAGAATGAGATGGAAAATTAAGCTGGAATCAGGTGGAACAACCCCAAGCCAATTTTTCCCTCCGGCTCCCATTTTATCTCCTATTCCACCTCATCTTTTACAGAGGCATCCTTTGGAAAACTCATCCCCCATTCCTTCGGCCCTTGAAGAATTCCGAGGCCTCCTCACGAAGCAAATTAAGAATTGATTGGTCTCYGGGGCGAGTTCCTTTCCAGAGGAGCTTCCTCAGAGACAAATGGGCCTTAATCACGGAATATTGCGTGACTCAAGGGCGGCATCATCACGGATCTTTTCCAAAACCTCATTTTCCAACCAGCCATTCCGGCCAGGAAGGGACTTAACAAAACACCGGGCACGAGTTCAGCGGTTTCTGAGCATTTTCCAGGAGCACTTGAGGAGTTATTTTCCCATTACCTGTCAGCAGCCAGCTCGGGCTGCTGGAAATTAAGGTTGGCTTTGGGGTCAGCTGCTCATTCCAAAAATCAGGGGGAATTTTCTTCCTCTCTTAATTCAGGATTTTTGTGCCCCAGCAAATAGTTCCCAAAATTACTTTCTCTTTTTTTTTTTTTTTTTTTTTTTTTTTTTTTTTTTTTTTTTTTTTTTGTAGGATCCCATCAAATCCATCCCACAAACTCAGCTCCCAGAGATGTTTCCAGTGTGAGGATGGAATTTAAAAAATTTTGATTTAAACTGGTGGAGACCCCCAAAAAGGAAGGGGAGAATCCAGGTGCTGCCTTCTCTCAATTTCATAGGCACAGCAAGGAGAGGATGGATCCAGGCTTTTCTGGGAGCAACATAGTGAAAGGAAAACCCCAAAAAATCTGGAATGTCCTTACTCGTTCTCCCTTTGGTCCCAGAAGTCCCCGATCGCCCTAAAAACAGGAAAAGAAAAGGTGAATTATTCCCTTTTTATTCCCTCTTGTGTCGCTCAGGCCATTGATTCCCACTCCAAGCCACTTAAAACTCCTGGAGCTGGAAGTCAGATCCTCTGGACACTCTGGAAAACCCTCAGCTCACCATGAAATGTTGTGGAAAACCCAGATTCATGGCACTGACAACGAATAAAACCCCCAGGTGACTGAGGTGGGGTTTTCCTGACGCCATGCTCAGCACAATGTGGGATTGCTGCTGGATTTCCCATCCCAATGGGATTCAGCACCTCCAATCCTGCAGGGGTTGGATGGCATCCTGAAAATGAAGGATTTCYCACATTTCTCCCTCAAAACTTTTAATGGAATTTTCATGGAATAGGAGCTGGAGTGCAGAGCACACAAGGCTGATCCAGGGGCTCTCCCACGCCATTCCCAGGAGATCCTGGGATAATTCCCAAAGGCTGATCCAGGGGTTCTCCCAGTCTGTCCCCAAGAGATCTGGGATAATTCCCAAAGGCTGATCCAGGGGCTCTCCCAGTCCATTCCCAGGAGATCCTGGGATAATTCCCAAAGGCTGATCCAGGGGTTCTCCCATCTCATTCCCAGGAGATCTGGGATGATTCCCAAAGGCTGCTCCAGGGGCTCTCCCATCTCATTCCCAGGATATCCTGGGATAATTCCCAAAGCTTGATCCAGGGACTCTCTCACGCCATTCCCAGGAGATCCTGGGATTATTCCCACTGGTTTAAAAGGGCAGCTGCTCCCCACAACACCAGGACACCGTGTGAAGATAAAAGATGCAGATAAGAGTTGTAGATAAGAATTGCAGATAAGATAAAAGTTGTAGATAAGATCAGTTCTTACTCTTTGGCCTTTCACGCCTGGGAAGCCTTTTGGACCCTGGAAAAAACATAAACAATGTGTGAGGATCCACAAAAACAGGAGGAAAGTGGGAAGTTGGGAAAGTTGGRAAAGAGCAGGCAGAGCTGCTCCCTGGGGTGGGCTCCAGCATGGAAAATCTGCTGGAAGAACCAGCACAGGAGCTCCTACTTTAATCCTCTGTGCACCACCGGGATCTCCTGGCAGGAGGACAAATTCAGCCAAATTCCCTCATTTTGAGAATCCCACTGGGATTTTTGGACCATCAAGGAAAAGCCAGGTTGCTCCAAGAGGTTCCTCCAAGGTGGAGGTGGATCCTTGAGGGAGATCTCCAGATCCCGTGGAGGCCAAGCCAGGATGGGAAGCGCATTTGGGGAGGTGAAAAGCCATCGTGGTCACCCTGTTTGCTAAATTCCCAGGAATATGCAGAAGATGGGAATTTCCATCTGCAGGAACACCTTCCACTATCCCAGGGTGTTCCAAGCCTCATCCAACCTGGCCTTGGACATTCCCAGGGATGGGGCAGCCACAACTTCTCTGGGAATTCTGTGCCAGGACCTCCCCAGCCTCACAGGGAAGAATTTCTTCCCAATATCCCATTTATCCCTGCCCTATTCCAGTTTAAAGCTATTCCCCCTTTTCCTATTGCTCCGTGTCCTTATAAAAAAACCCTCTTCCTTTCACTCCACAAAAAACAACAGCCTAATAAACAATAATTAATAAATAATAATGAGTTTATCCAAATTCCAGCTGCCATTTGTGTCTCCCCCTACTCAGCCYCCTCCAGAGGAACAAGAGCCTGAAATTCCTGCCCTGAAATTCCTGAAATTCCCCCAGACCTGACAACGGCAGGGRGAGATTGATGTTCCAGGAGAGCTTCCAAACCTTGGGATGAGCCACCAAAATGGACAAGGACAGTAAGGAATTCACAGGATTTCCACTCCCACTGGAATTCAGGTTCCCAAATCTCTATTTYCCACTGGAAGAATCCTGTTTTTTCTCCTCTCATGGCTGGTGGGGACTCCGCCAGCCACGGATCCGTGGTTTTCCGGGAATATCAGAGCACTCACCATCATTCCAGGGGGACCCCGCATTCCCACGATGCCCTCGTCACCCTGGGGGACGCARAGGGGCAGGGACAGAAACGGGGAGTGAGGCACACAGGGAATCCCAAACCCACAACCCATCCACTGGGAATGGGGCAGGCAGAATTCCCTGTCTGCAGAGGACCTGTCCAACCTCCTTATCCCTCCCTCAGGATGGGGTGCCGGGTGTTCTTATGGATTAGGATGGAAGAGCTGCTCATGGAAGAGGGCCCATGGACCTCCTTGAGCTGACCCCACAGCACCCGCCTTTAAACCTCAGGAATTGCCCAAATTCCAAATAACTGAGGCCAAATTTAAGTCCCCCATATGAAGCCAATGCAACCTGAGATCCTGGGATTTAGATTCGTACTGGAGTCAGAAGAGCAGAAACATTTTTCCACCATTTCCTTTGGATAATGAAGCTCCAGCGAGATTTACCCACAGCTTTTGATATTTCCGGGGAGTGTTTTGCCTCAGGGGGCCTCATCCCAAGGCAGGTGGGGAGTTTTTCCCGATGGATTGGGCYATAAAATCCCAATTTATTTGTGGGACAGCCACAGGAGCAGCAAATTTAAACACAGCCTCCAATCCAGACTTTGTCTTTTCCAAAACAAGACGAAAACTGCTCAGGGATAGGGAATTGGGATAGGAATTCAGGGATAGGAATGAAAAGGGAATTTTGCTGCCTGAAACCCTTCAGGAATTTCTGGGATGGGTGGGAGGGAGGTGACGGATAAAGCTGCCTCCAAAGGGGTCTGGAGGCTGCAGGAATCCAAGCCTGGAATATTTATGGAATATTTATTTATTTATTTACCCGAGGGCCAGGGAATCCACGGGGACCTCTYGGGCCAGCAGCTCCAATGCCGGCTTCTCCCTGGAAAACAGAGAATTCTAGAGGTGTCACCGGGAGCAGGGAAAYCCCACCACACAATTCCTGATTAGTTTGGCCAGGACTGAAGTCCCAGGAAGACTCAGGAGACCCAAATCCGTGGATTTGCTGCYGTTCTCTCTGGAGGGTGCTCCAGGAACCATGGGAAGAAGGGAGAGAGGGTGGAATGGGATGAAGTAGAATGGGGGGTCAGGGATGAGGAGCCAGGAGAAGGCAGGGATTTGTCCTATTCCCATGCCAGGATTTCTGCTCATGACTTCCCTGGGAGGGTGGCACTGACCTTGTTGCCTTTGGATCCAGGTGTCCCAGGAATTCCCTGCAGGGCAAGGAGAACAAAATAAAAGGGAGGATTTGCATTGGAAGTGCTCAGTGTTCTCCTAGCCCAACGTGCCCAGAGGATGGAAGCCCATCCAGTTCAGATCCCTCACGCATCCATCCCTCCCAAAAGGCACAGGGAATATGTACAAATCCACCTCTTTTCCTGGRGATCCCGATGGTCCCACGGGCCCAGGAGATCCACTCCGGCCTCTCCTCCCACGTTCCCCCTGGAAAACAAAACCTTTGAGAGGAGAAGACACGGATGGGAAAGGTATCAATTTCCCAGATCCAGAGCAAAGCAGGAGCTGGTGATCCGAGTGTTCCCTGCACTGGCAGGAATTTCCTCATGGCAGGAATTTTCCCATGGAAAGGGTGTTCAGGCCTTGGCAGGGGCTGCCCAGGGAGGTTTGGAGTCCCCATCCCTGGAGGTGTCCAAGGAATTCCTGGATGTGGCACTCACTGGGGATTTGGCACATCTTGGACCCCATGACCTTGGAGGGCTTTCCCAGCCTGRGATTCTGGGATTCCTCCCTCTGTGGCCAGGGATTAATGACCCCAAAATTCCAGCTGCCATCCCCATGGCCACTTCTTCCCAGTCCCACCACTGAATTCCCAGGAAGAACGACTTCCTGGGAGCTCCACTGRTTTCTTTTGGAACCTGAGGATCATCCCATTGTTCTAATCATTCCCAGTACCTTTCCTTTCCCAACTGGGATTTGTTCCCAATTCCCTGGCAGCCTCCAGGCTCAGGAAGACCTGGAATTGTGGGGGTTTGGCCCACAGGGGCCACCTGGCCGGGGCAGTTTGCTCACTGTGGTCACCTTGAGGTGACAAACACAGCCCATGGTGTCCCCTCACCTTCTGTCCTGGAATTCCAGGCACACCTGGAGCCCCTCTGTCCCCCTGGGATCCRGGAGTGCCGGCGTTGCCACGGATTCCTTGGATGCCCTGAGCTCCTGGAGGTCCCRGGGCCCCAGGCTCGCCCTGGAGAGGGAATCACAAGGAAATTGGGATATTGGGTGGGATTTGCTGGAGCTCCTGGAGAAAGTCTGGGATGTCTCCTTGAATTCCCACGACCAGTGCATGGAATCTGGGTCACTACTTCCACTCCTGATCCATAAGAAGATAAAAGGGCTGGAGAAATTATCACCAAACTTCAGGATGTCTTTTCTTCCCAAATTTTGGTGACAAAAGGGTTTTTCCACGGCTAGATAAGGACAGAGCCTTTGGCTCCTGACCTGTGGTGAACTCAAACATCCCAGGGATTCCTGGAGCTCATCCCTGGATTTTTTTTCCCAGCCTGAGATGTCCCTGCTGATTGCAGAGGGGTCAGCCCAAACCCTTCCATGATTCCRTATTTATCCTCAGGATCCCCTCTGGATCTCCCTCTGGAACGGCCCTTTGGAGGACACAGAGCATTCCCTCTATCCCAAATCCCTCTCCTGCCTTTCCAGGATGATTTTGGTGCTTTCTCTTTGCAGCCACTTCCGTACTCCACACCCAGCAGCGGAAAACCAGAATGACAAAGAGGAAAAACCCAGGGAAAAAAAAAATTCCATGCAAGATTCAACCTTACCTTAAATCCAGGTGCTCCAGCCTGGCCAATGGGACCTCTGAACCCAATTCCTGGTTCTCCCTGTGAAAGGAATGTCAGGAAAAATCAGGAATTCTCCTTCCAGTGTAAACCCAGCACAGGGAGAGTTTTGTTTGTGCTGAAATCCCACGGAGCTGATCCCATTCCGAGGGTTCCCRCAGAGCCCTCATCTCCTCTGGATRAGCTGAGCTGGAGACAYAAASCTGCTGGGAATCAGCTCTKGAAAAGAGGSAGCTGGAATGTTCCTGGGAAYGTTATCCCAGGATTCTRGGTCAAACACATTCCCTGTCATGACTCATTCCCAAAGTATCCTGTCCCTGTGATCCTCCTGGAATGTTCCTGGGAACGTTATYCCAGGACTCTGGGYCAGACTCAYTCACTGGCATTACTCATTCCCACAGTGTCCTGTCTGTGTGATCCTCCTGGAATATTCCTGGGAACGTTATCCCAGGATTYTGGGTCAGACTCACTCCCTGGCATTACTCATTCCCAAGGTGTTCTATCCATGTGATCCTTCTRGACTATTCCTGAGAACGTTATCCCAGGATTCTGGGTCAAACACATTCTCTGGCATTCATTACTCATTCCCAAGGTGTCTTGTCCATGTGATCCTCCTGGAATATTCTTGGGAATGCTATCCCAGGACTCTGAGAGATACAGAGAGTCAAACACATTCCCTGGCATTATTCATTCCTAAGGTGTCCTGTCCATGTGATCCTTCTGGATTATTCCTGGGAATGTTATCCCAGGACTCTGGGTCAGACTCATTCCCGGGCATTACTCATTCCCAAGGTGTCCTGTCCCTGGATCCTCCTGGAATCTCCTCCTGGTCCCCAGCCACACCTGAGGAGGTGACCTGGACGCTGATCCCGAGCTGGGAATGTGGGATATGGGAAAAGGAGGAAAAGTCACCCCTGGCTGGCACCAGCTTTGTCCTTTACCTTCTGACCTTCTTCCCCTCGGTCTCCTTTGGTGCCCTGGGAATAAAGAGAGGATTCYGAGGTCATGGAATTGTCACCCCTGAGCAAGAGATTTCCAGGGATTCTCTGGCTGGAATGTGGGGAAAAAGCTGGGAAAATGCCCTAATTCCAAGGAATTCAGTGATGGGATAAGAGGGGGCATCAAACAACCCMCTCAGGTTGTGTCYGGGTGAGTGACATCAATCTCTACTTCAATTATTGGGGTTTTTGGGCTAATTTTATGGTAATTTCTTAAAAATTATATAAATAATTATTATAAAATAAGAAATATTATATAAAATAATTATAKAAATAATTATTATAAAATAATAATTAATTGCTTTAAAAAGAAATTAATTATTTTCAAACACCGAAATCATTAATTAAAATTAATTTAATTACTTCGGTATCATGCACTGTYCTGTCCTGCCTTGGGAGTTTCACCTTCTCCATAATAAATAATTCTTATGAAGATCTTTTTGTCTAATTATGTATTAAAAATAAATAATTAGACAAAAAGAGCTTCATCAGAAATAATAAATAATAATTAATTAAAAATAAAAAGTAAATAAATAAGTAAAAATAATTCATTTTTTATGTCAATACTTTTGGTTTGCCATCATAAATCCAGCTGGACAGCAGCTCTGTAATTCCTTGGATTTAATCCATTGATATTCCAGGGTTGGGATTGGATCCAGCCCCACCCAGGCTSCTCTTGGAGGAGATTCCCAAATAAACTTCGGAGCCAATTCCAGTGCTCACCTTCTCTCCAGGGTCTCCCACGTCCCCGGGCTGTCCCTGCAAGACAAAATTCCCTTTCCAGCCACTCCTCTTCCCTCCTTTTCTCCCAGGTTTCCATCCAAAATTCCCCATGGAATTCTGCCTTTCACYAATCCTCCCTTTCTCCTGGAATTCCATGTCCCATCCCTCTGGATCTGCCACCTGCTCCCTATAAATTTTCACTGCCCAAAGTGTCCATGAAATGAGGTTTTTTGTAGCATTTTTTTCCATCCTTGCCCTCGTGCCAGGGCTGGAATTTCCTTGTCCATCCCATCTTTTAGTTCTCTTATCCAGCAGAAAATGAACATTGGGGACCCCTTTTGAATTTTCAGCACCCTAGGACACAATAATTCCATAATTTAGGCTGGAAAATTCCTCAAAAACCATTAAATACAATCTTTAAATTTTGTATTTCCTCCTGAGCATGGCAGATGTGTGGGAAACTGCTGGAATTTCAAAGGATCAGGCTGGAAAACCCCATCCCTACCTTTTCTCCTTTGTCTCCACGGGCTCCAGGAGCTCCCATGTCTCCCTGGAACACAACCAGCAGCTCCTTCAATCCCAAAACTTCATTATTCCAAGGAACTTTCCCTTCCTTCTTTGCACCACTTGAATTTTTGAATTTTTTTGATTTGTAGGCTTGAATAATTCCATCATTTAGGTTGGAAAATTCCTCAAAAATCACTAAATCCAACTTTGAACTTTTGGATTTCCTCCTGAGCGTGGCAGATATRAGGGAAACTGCTGGAATTTGGGAAAAAAACCCCACAGGAATGTTTGGGGATAAAGGTGGGAATGTGCCAATCCCAGTTTCCATTGATTGTCCTCTCCATGAGCGTATTCCCAACTGCCTTTCCCTTTCCAGACCCTTTCAGCACAGGGAATTCTAGTTTCAAAGGATCAGGAAAATCCCATCCCTACCTTTTCTCCTTTGTCTCCACGGGATTCAGGAGCTCCCATTTCTCCCTGGAAAACAATAAATCCCCAAAAAATCAATYCCAAAAATTCATTATTCCAAGGCATCTTCCCTTCCCTCGTTGCAGCAGGTGGGTGCTGCCCTTATTCCTGCTGCAGTTTTTGGCAAATATCCATGGAGCAATCCCTGAATTCCAGCACCCACATTCCCACAACGGGTTGGGAATTCTCCTGTGCAGTGGGAATGCAGAGGGAAAATCACAAATCCTGGAGCAAAGGACAAATCCAGGGYTTCCCTATCCCAGGATACTGCGGGTGTTAAAGAATTCCATGAATCTGAAGGAAAAACAGGAGGAATCCTAAACTGATTGAGAATTCCCAAAACACAAATCCCATGTTTGGATCTGCTGTGAAAGATTCCACCCTGGAATTTCTGCTCATCACCAATGGCAGACCCGGTGATTTCATCTCGATTTTCCTTTTTTTTTTCTTTTTTTTTTTCTATGATTCCTCAGTTTCTAAAGTGAGACAGCTCTGGGAAAATGGATCATTATCCCGGGAATGCACRTCATTAAAATGTGGGATAAAAGCACTGACCTTTGGGTCAGGGGAGGAGGGATCTGCTGGGCCACTTCCCTCCTTCTGCAAGGAAAAATGCACTGGGATGGGATGGGATCTGTGGGGTGGGATGGGATCTGTGGGATGGGATGGGATCTGTGGGATGGGATCTGTGGGATGGTATGGGATGGGATCCATGAGGTGGGATCCATGGAATGGAATGGCATCCATAGGATGGGATGAGATGGGATTCATGGGATGGGATCCATGGGATGGAATGGGATGGGATCCATGGGATAGGATCCGTGGGATGGGATTGGATCAGTGGGATGGGATCCATTGGATCCATGGGGTGGGATCCATGGGATGAGATGAGGTGGGATCCACGGGATCCATGGGAYGGGATGGAATCTGTGGGATGGGATCCATGAGATGAGATGGGATGGGATGGAATAGGATCCATGGGATAGGGTGGGATGGGACAGGAGAAAGGAGCAGCTGCCTCCTCCCTGGGATAAGAGCAGGACAGGAGGAATTCCGTACCTTAATTCTCCTGGGATGATGAGGGCCTGGATACACCTTGGATTCAAAAGGAGAGGGAAGTGTGAGAGCAGCTGGAAAAACTTTTCCTTGAGCCATGGAAAAAAGACCTCTGAGGAATGGGATGTGAGGAAGGAGGTGGGAAATCCCAGAGGGAAGCTGGGGGTTTCCAGGGATCACCAGGATGCTTTGGAGGCTTCCTGGTTGGATTTGGGGTGGCTCCAGGCTCCCCATCTGCTCCAGCCTGGATGGGACATCTGGGAGCTGCCAGGACCAAGGAATTCCTGAGCAATTCCAGGCTTTTGGCAATGGCACAGGTGTCCCACTATAACCCTGGAATTTCTGGAGAAGGTGTGGATGAGCTCAGCTCATTCCTCCCGGGAATGCAGGGCGAGGGTCACTCCCTGCTTTCAAAGAAATCCATTTCAAATAATTTCAAATCACCCTGAATTTTCCATCCTTAACTCATGGGAATAGGAATTTTTGCTCCTAAATTTTATAAAAATCAACTTTTTCCCCCCCCTTTCTGGGATCTTGTGCTAAAGATCCCTGGAATGTCCAGGTGTGTCAGGAATGGGCAGGTTTATCACCAACCACTCCCACAGGGAAATACCTTCGACATTCCAAGGGGATTCCAGTTATTCTGTTTTYCCTAAAAACCAGATTGTTCTGTTCCCTCATTTCCCTGGATAAATTCATGGAGAAGGATCTGTTTGTCCATGAAAAATGGTTCCTGCAGCACCTGTTTCCTGCTTTATTTATGGATATTTATCCCTAAATTTCCACATTCATCGTGTCTTTGCCCAGGTGGGAAAATAAGGATCCACTTCCATTGCTCACCGTGGATCCCAATGGGAATTTCCGAGCTCCTGGAGCACCAGGGGGATGAGCTGGTGGTGGAGCCTCCAGGGAAGGAGTCCTGCTTCCTCCTGGATCACAGGGATGGCTCTGGAATGGGATCCTTATGGGGTGGGATCTCCTGGATCTTTGCCTTGGGATGGCGGAGCCGTTGTCGGAATTCCCGTTTTCCTGGGGGAAGGGAAACACAGCACCTGATATATGGACAGGGAATGGTTTAAAACCTGCAGAGGGGAGAACTGGATTGGGTGGGAGGAAAAAATTCCTTATCCAGGGAATGGGGAGGACCCGGGAAAGGTTTCCTGGAGAAATTGTGGATTCCCCATCCCTGGAAGTGCCCAAGGTGAGGTTGGATGGGGCTTGGGAGAACCTGGGAGAGTGGAAGGTGTCCCTGCCCATGGAACTGGGTGGGCTTTAGGATCTCTCCCAACCCATTCCATGATTCCATGAATTTCTAATTATAAAATAACAATATTAACACCAGTGAACCAAAATTTTCTTTCCCAACCTGAAGAATTCTATGGTTCCATTTTCCAGTTTATGGCCACGCCACAAATCCGTGGCCATTTCAAAGCAACAAAACCTAAAATATTCCAAAATTGAGCTAAAAATCTCTCCCTGCTCCAGCCATTCCCAGGCAACTCCGTGTTAATGGCACCTGGAGCATCCAATTGGAATAAACCATCAATTAATGGCAATTAAGGGCCATATGTTAATCAGCCCCCCAGTGATAATTTGGAATACTTAAGGCACACAAGGTAACGGAAGTAATTCCTGACCTCGCTCCTAAATTGTTCCTGCTTTTCCCTAGCAACAGTAGGAAATGATCCATTGGAAAAATGAGAATATTCCTATCAAGAATAGTCCCAGCAATTATTTCCTGAGGCAAATATTTGGGAAATATTTGGATCCGAAAGCAAAATTTGAATTTATTGGCCATAAATGATCTGAGATCTTTCAGGAGCACAAGAAGGAGAAGGAAAAATCAGGATGTGGCGCAGTTATTTAGGGATATTCCCCCCCTTTTTAAAAAAWTATATATTTATATTTTTATTTATATATAATATATACAATACATATTTAGATTTATTTATTTTTATTTTAATTTTCAAAATTTTTTCCCAATAATTTCATGAATTTTTAGATGGTTTAAG
The DNA here is from genome assembly GCA_014549065.1 of Cardinalis cardinalis. Lineage (NCBI taxonomy): Eukaryota > Metazoa > Chordata > Aves > Passeriformes > Cardinalidae > Cardinalis > Cardinalis cardinalis. The sequence continues at coordinate 68,581 of JACDOX010000661.1, forward strand.
CAGGGAAAAGAAATCCTAAACTTCCAGGGAATGTTGGTGAGTGCAGTTTGGTGAGGTTTTCGGGGATGTTCATCCTGTTTTCCTGGATTTTAACAAACCACRGGATAATTTCTCATGGATAATGAACTCAAATTTCTGGCTCACAAAGGGAAAAAAAAAACCCCAATTTTGAGCCAATTAAAACTGGAATTCTTTACTGGAAGAGGATGAGGATGAGGGAAAAAGGGATAAAAGAGGGATGAAGGMTAGGCTGGCATGGGGAGAACCCATCCAAGGTGGGATTTTTGGGACAAGRGAAGGAAAATCTCCCAGAGGTGCCACCCTGGGACGGCACCACTGCTCATTTCCCCGAGAATGGCTCTAAAATGCTCCATAGATCCTCGTGAAGGTGATTCCAGAGATTCCAGAGGTTGCCAAGACCTGGCTGAGGTTTGGGATGGATCCCATTTGCTGGGAAATTGCCCGGGGTAATGAGATTCCATTAATTCTGTAATTCCTCTGTGATTTTGGCAGTTTCCTGCTCCAGGWATGAGGCACTTCCAAGAAAAATTGRGAGGCTGCTGCTTCCTCGAGGAATGATTTGTTGCTGGCAGGAAAAAAAGAAAAGGAAGGAAAAGAGGGAAGGGGAAGAGAAAAATGTAAATAAAAGGGARARGRAAAAAAMYATTCCTGYARAAAAGGAAAGGRAAAAWWRRAAAAAAAGGACAGGATTTCAGGGAGGAAAATGAAGCAATTGTGGGTTTATCCATATGGAGATGAGGGGGATTTATCCAAATGAACTCTGGAAAGGAATAAGCTGAAATCCAGGGATGGAGGAGCAGGAATTCTTAGGGATGGTCCCATAATCCCAAAGCAGAGGCTCATCCATGGGTGAGTATCCAGCCCTGCTCTGGACACGTGGATTTAGGCTCATCCTGCTCTTCCCAGTGGTTCCTCTGCTTCAAATTAACTCCTGCCAGGAATTGCTCCTCAGGGATGGAACTCCTGGGCTGTTCCAGGTGGAAATTTGTGATTCCTGCTGCTGCTACTGGGAAAACTGGCAAGAAAACTGGCAGGAAAATCAGCTCCATYCCTCCTTGGCATCTCCAGGATGTGGAGCTGCTCCTTCCCTGCCTTTGGAATCTGCTGTTCCCTTCTCATGAGGATAAATGGGGTTTTACTCCAAATGCAAGCAAGGAAAACATCCTTGGGATGCAGATCCCATCCTGCTGAGGGAGTTTGGAGTGTCCTAAAATATTTGTGGGAATTGCTCTAGGTTTATAAAGCTCCTGATAGAATGGGGATCAACAGGAGCTGCTGGAGCAAATCCAGAGGAATCCATGGAGCTGAAGCCAGGCTGGGAGAGCTGGGAATGCTCCCATGGAGAAGGGAAGGATCCAGGGAGAGCTTCCAGCACATTGCAGGGCCTGCAGGGGCTCCAGGAGAGCTGCAGAGGGACTGGGGACAAGGCCTGCAGGGACAGCAGCCAGGGAATGGCTCCCACTGCCAGAGGGCAGCCATGGATGGGATCTTGGCAATGAGSAATTCCTGCCTGGGCTGGGATTGCCAGAGCAGCTGGGGCTGCCCCTGCATCCCTGCAATGTCCAAGGAAAGGCTGGACACTGGGGCTGGAGCAGCCTGGGATGGTGGGATTGGAATGGGATGGGATTGAAGGTCCCTTCCCACCCAAACCATTCTGGGATTTTGGGTTCAAGGAGGCTCAGAATCYATCCCGAGGGATTTTTATGGAAGTTGGGGATGGAAAAGGGAAGGGAGACCCTTCCTGGAGTCCTGAGATTCCCAGTGAAGCCCCCAGATTCCAAAATTCCTTCCTAGAGAGGAGTCGGGGTGGGGATGGATCCAATCCCAGGCTGGGAGAGCTGGGAATGGAGGGAATTCCCTGGAAAGGGAGACTGGGCTGGGATTTTGGGAAGGGATTCCCAGAGCAGCTGGGGCTGCCCCTGATCCCTGGAATGCCCAAGGAAAGGCTGGAGCAGCCTGGGATGGTGGAAGATTCCCTGCCATGGCAGGGGGATGCAATGGGATGATCCTTAAATCCCATCCCACCCAAACCATTCCAAACCCAATGGATTTGGGCTCCATCCTCTGTGTTCCTCCAGCCCGACCCTTCCCAGCAGAGGGAATTGCTGCATCCAGGAGGGAAAGC
>JACDOX010000661.1:71152-125485 GCA_014549065.1 Cardinalis cardinalis
TCCTTGCTAATGCTGTTCCTGCAGCTCCAATGAAATATCCCAGGGATTTTTCCCTTTGCCTTTTAAAGCTGGTGATGTCCTGCCTCTGGGTATTCCAAGAATTCCATAGGGATGTCCAAACTGGAGAGTGCTGAGTTTGGAGCAAAATTTGGGAAAGGAATCTCTGCCCAAGAGAGTGGGAAAACAGAGGGAAATGGGATTTTAGGGATSAGAAAAAATCCCCAAATTCCTGCCTAGACCCTCAAATCCTCCTCTTTAAATGACTCAGATGCTCCAGAGCACAGCAGGAATATCCTGGAATATCTGTGGGWTATCCCGAGACCATATCCATGAATTTCCATACCCATGAAAAGTGGGAAGGAAAAGGAAATGTCTTGTGGGAAGCATATTTTAAATTCCCTCTTTGGAGTCTGCATTATCCCTGGTTTAAAAGTCTTGGGAATCATCAACCCTTCAGGCAACCAAGCTGGAATAACACAAGGATGGTGTGGCCAGATGGGATCAGGTAAAATGGGATTATCCTGGTTTTCCCCCCAAAAGCGTGGATTTAACCAACAAAACATTTCCAAAGGGATTTTTGACACTGCCAAAGGGATTTTTCCCCCCTGCCCATTCCAGGAGCTCTGGTATTTCTCCAGGGATATGGAGAAGCCTCTCCAGGATTAAGATTTGCATCCCAGTCCATCAGRAATCCTTGGAAAATCGTACCTGGCTGGTTTCCTGCTGGGCTTGTCCTTCYAGCCTCTCCTCCAAGGGCTGCAGGAGATCCAGGGAATGGTTTTCCTGCAGGTCCCCTGGATGTGATGAGGGCACAGCCAAGCTCTACAGAGAGAGATGGATAAGTACCAACAAAATTCCATTAATCACCRGMAAAACTGGAAAAAAWGGACAGCAGGGCCCTTTCCCAAGCCTTGACACAGATCCATGCAGAAATCCTTTGTCTAATTTCATTTTCCATTGCAATAAAATAGGGGCAAAACTCAGAATTCCAGTGATCTGTCCAGTCAAGCTCTGGKAATTTTAACTCCTCTGGGAATTTGCACCCATCCAATCAGCACCAGTGGAAAAGGAAGGATTCCCTGAGGGAATTCCTTCCCTGAGGGACTGAGGGATGCTCTGATGGTCCCAAATCCTTTTTTTTCTGGTTTGGGCTGGGCTCCCAAAGCTCACCAGAGACAGTTTTGAGGTCTCTGCATCCCAAATCCCAACTTTTGCTGGCTCCAGGGTTGTGTCTCTTGGTGCAAACCTCCCCTCTCAAACCCCTAAAATGTCCTAATCCAGCTTGGAAGAATCTGGGAAGAAGAACCTGAGGACATGGGAGGAGCCTGGGGCTGAGGGGGAATGTCCTGYCCCACCTTGTCCAGGTCTCAGAGGAATTAGATCATCCTGACCCAGCCACAGAGGGAGATAAAACCCCAGGAGATGCCTCCCACAGGAAGCCCAGCAWGGAGAGAAGCCTTAAAATCGTGGATAAATCCCTGATTCCCATAAATAGGAGCTGTTAATCGGGATGCAGGTGGCTGGAATTTGTCTGGTTACTCCAAATGAGGGCTCTGGAGTCACAGCATCATGGAATGTCCTGAGTGGGAAGTGACCCACAGGGATCATCCAGTCCCAGGACATCCCAACAATYCCACCCTGTCCCTGGGGGCGTTGTCCAARCGCTCCTGGAGCTCTGGCAGTCCCAGCAGGGACAATCCCAATCCATCCTGACAATGGGACTGGATCCATCCCTGCCAGGGCAGGAGACACTCCACAGAATCCCAGGATAGAAAAGAATTCCAGGACCAWGGAGCCTGAGCTGTGACTGACCCCACCTTGTCCCCAGCCTAGAGCCCTGAGTGCCACCTCCAGGTGGACACCTCCAAGGGATGGGAACTCCAAAGCTCCCTGGGCAGCCCCTGCCAAGGCCTGACCCCCTTTCCATGGGGAAATTCCTGCTGGTTCCACCCTGAGGCTGCCCTGGCCCAGCCTGAGGCCGTTCCCTCTCCCTGGCAGGGACTTGTGCAGAGCCACAAGGGCCCCCTGAGCCTCCTTTGCTCCAGGCTCAGCCCCTTCCCAGCTCCCTCAGCCCCTCCTGGTTCTCCAGACCCTTCCCAGCTCCCTCAGCCCCTCCTGGTTCTCCAGACCCTTCCCAGCTCCCTCCCCAGCTCCCTCAGCCCCTCCTGGTTCTCCAGACCCTTCCCAGCTCCCTCAGCCTCTCCTGGTTCTCCAGACCCTTTCCCAGCTCTGTTCCCTTCCCTGGACAATAATCTCCATGTCCTTCCTGGTTGGAAAAGCCCTCAACTGGACATAGCAAAAACCCCAATTTCATCTTTCCTGCTGCTGATTTTCACCTCAGGGATTCCTCCAGACAGCGGCACCTCCAGGGCCTCCAGCTCCAGGCTCTGTCCCTCTCCTGTCACCTCGGTGCTGGCCGGGACACGGTGGGAAGTGTGGGACACCAGCGGATCCTGCCACAGCAGAACAAGGGATTGGTGTGACAGTGACAGCCCTGAGCTCCCAGGAGCAACACCAGAACAAGGGATCGGTGTGACAGTGACAGCCCTGGATCCTGCCACACCAAAACCAGGGATTGGTGTGACAGTGACAGCCCTGAGCTCCCAGGAGCCACACCCATGAGGAGCTGGGTCCTGGTGGCTTCATCCCAACCTTCCAGCATGCTCTGTCCCACTTGGTGACATTTCTGAGCCAGGATGGCTCAATTCCTTGCTGGCCACATCCAAATTTTCCTTCCAAGGAATCCTCCTCCCTCCCTGGGATCCCTTTTGCTGTCAAGRTCCCTTTTGGTGCCTCCAGCCCTACACCCACCACTCCAAAAACTCCCAGAGGGCACAAGGACACTTTGGTGGCTTTGGGAACAGCTCCTATGGACAACAAATGATTGAATGGGAATGACTGAATTTCCTACAAGAAATTCAATGATTCCTTCATTCCCATTAAAAAAGGAATGGTTTATATCCCTTTATCCCAAAGATCCCAGATCCCAGTGCCAGCCACAGCCACTCCCAAGCCACCATGACCTGCTCGTGACAGAGGTGACCCCGATGGCTTTGGTGGCTTTGGGAATGGCTCTGATGGACAACAAAGACTGATTCCTTCATTCCCATTTAAAAATGAGTGCTTTTTATCCCTTTATCCCAAGGATCCCAGATCCACAGCCTCTCCCAAGCCACTGTGACCCGCACAATGACAGAGGTGACCCCGGTGGCTTTGGGAATGACTCCTATGGACAACAATGGCTGATTCCCTCATTCCCATTAAAAAATGAGGGTTTTTGTATCCCTTTATCGCAAAGATCCCAGATCCCAGTGCCAGCCACAGCCTCTCCCAAGCCACCATGACCTGCTCGTGACAGAGGCAACCCCGATGGCTTTGGTGGCTTTGGGAATGGCTCCTAGGGACAACAAATGATTGAATGGGAATGACTGAATTTCCTACAAGAAATTCAATGATTCCTTCATTCCCATTAAAAAAGGAGTGGTTTATATCCCTTTATCCCAAAGATCCCAGATCCCAGTGCCAGCCACAGCCTCTCCCAARMCACCATGACCTGCTCGTRACAGAGGCGACCCCAATGGCTTTGGTGGCTTTGGGAACGGCTCTGATRGGCAACAAAGACTGATTCCTTCATTCCCATTAAAAAATGAGTGCTTTGTATCCCTTTATCCCAAGGATCTCAGAYCCAYAGCCTCTCCCAAGCCACCATGACCTGTTCAATGACAGAGGTGACCCTGACRGCTTTGGTGGCTTTGGGAATGGCTCTKATGGACAACARTGACTGATTCCTTCATTCCCATGTTTTGTATCCCTTTATCCCAAGGATCCCAGATCCTGGTGCCAGCCACAGCCTCTCCCAAGCCATCATGAGGACAGAGGTGACCCCGATGGCTTTGGTGGCTCGTTCCCACCTCCCTCCCTCCCTGGACGTCTGCCACCCCTGGCAGCTGAGGTGACTCACGGTGACAGGCATGGCTGCCTGGTTTTCCATGGAAGTTCTGCTGGTCCTGGAGCCATCCCGGTGCCAGAGGAGCCCGTCCAGCCCGTCCCGCAGGATCGCCTCTGAGAGCTCCCTCAGCAGCGCCAGCTGGGGTTGYGGTGTGATTTCAGGGTTTGTCTGAGAAACCCGAGTCCCTCCCTGATAATTCCCTCCCAGGTGTGTCAGTCACCTCTCCTTTCCCCTCCCAGCACTGTCTGTCCGTCCTGRAATTCCAGAAGGGCAGATTCAAAGGATGCCCTCTACACCTGGGAGGACATTGGGCCATCCAGATGTCCTTTGTCCCTTGTACCTGGTTGGTAGCTCCCTATCCCTTCCCTCCCCTCTCCCTGGGGTTCAAAGGAGCAGCAACCACGGGCTCAGGGAGTTCTGTTGGAGCTGTTGCTGGATTCTGAGGCCTTTGGGCCAGAATAAAGCTTTGGATCCAAATCCTCCATCAGAATCTCCTCCTTTCCTTCACCATCGCCTTAAAGCTTCTCTGCCAGAGGGAAACCTGAGGAGCAGCCCCTGCTATGGGGGGAAGCTCCATCCCACCACCACCAGAGCTCCTGCAGGCCTGGACTTGTCTGCAGTGCCCAGCTGCAGCACCCAGCCAGCCCAAAGTGTCTGTGGGGTGAAACACCACACACCCAGCCAGCCCAAAATGTCTGTGGGGTGAAACACCACACACCCAGCTGGCCAAAGTGTCTGTGGGGTGAAACACCACACATCCAGCCAGCCCAAAATGTCTGTGGGGTGAAACACCACACACCCAGCTGGCCAAAAGTGTCTGTGGGGTGAAACACCAACACCCAGCCAGCCAAAATTGTCTCCTGGGTGAAACACCACACACCCACCAGCCAAAAGTGTCTGTGGGGTGAAACACCACAGCTGCCACATTTGAGTTCAGCAGCGAGGCCAGACAAGCTCAGACACATCCCATCCAGCTACATTAGAATTATTCAAATTAGCTGGAACCAGTGCACAGCAGTGAGGTAGCCCAGTGCCACCCTCCTGTCCCCAACACGTGACAATCCAAGAGCAGCCACTCCAAAACAAGGAGTGATGGATTCCCAGGGGCTCACAGGGACAGCCCTGGCTTAAATACAGGTTTGGGATCAAGGAGATGATCCATGGAGCTTTTGTGGGGTCTGTCYCCATCCTATATAAAAACCCCACATCTGTGGCCTTTCAGGGCTTTAAYGGGACTTAAAAAAGAGAGAGAGTGGGGAAAAATTCCCTTTTCCCATGGGAATATGGGGATATGACAAGAGGGAAGGGTTTTAAACRGAATGAAGATTTAGGTTGGATATTAGGAAAGACTTTTTGGCTGGGGGGGTGGGGAGGAGCTGGAATGGAATTCCCAGAGAAGCTGTGGCTGCCCCATCCCTGGAAGTGTCCAAGGCCAGGCTGGGTGGGGTTTGGAACAACCTGGGATAGTGGAAGGTGTTGGGGTTGGAATTAGAGGGGCTTTAAGGTCCACGTGTCACAGTGGCCTCAAAGCCACCACCCACCCCATAAAATGGCAGCAAAAAATCTGTCCCAGAAATATTTAAATACAAMCTGGAAAAGGAAATGGAATGAACCTTCCTGGGATGGCTGGGGGAGCAAATGCCACCTCCAGGATGCCAGAGGGAAGCGATGGAAAATCCACATTACAGCCCCTGGTCAGGAGGGAGGACAAAGGATCTCCTACCTTGATCCCGTAYGCTTCAAAAAGCCTCTCCAGGTCCTGCAAGGGGAGAGAAAAGTCCCAGCTTCTCTCCCTCTGCTCTCCAGGAGGTTTCTCCTGGAGGTGGCCGATGGCCAAGGGGACACACATTGGGTCCCCTCTGCCATCCCAACCCAGACAGAGGGAGAGGTGATTCCAACATTTATATGGTCTTTAGTTTTGATTCACTTACCTTCATTTCCACTTCTCTTCCTGGTGGGCCAGGTTCTCCCTTGGAATAAACGAGATCAGCTCATTAATTCCATCATTTCCATRAGGAGCAAGAAGAGGAAGGGGGGTAATCCCATATCTGGCCCTTTGTCTGCCACCAGCCCACTCCATAATCCCAGATAAATCCCATTTAGGGGTTTGAATCCCACCCTGCTCCCTCCCTTCTCCACTGGACACAGGCACAGATGGATTTTTGGGAAAGCCTGGCCCATGAGCAGCATCCACGTGAGGTTTGGGCCAGAGCTTTGCTCCATCCCCTTCTCCACTTGGCCACAAACGTGGGGGAAAGGAAAGATTGTGGAGGTCCCTYGGTGCCAGCAGTGCCACCAGTGCAGAGGACACTGARGAGCATGATGGCCAAGGTGTCCCCGTGGCTGGTWGTCCTTTCTGGAGGTGGCCATGGTGCTGGTGGTCCCACACGTGGCTGGGTCCAACATCTCTGGCAGGATGAGCTCCCACAGAAGGTCACGGGGATGGAATTCCGTCTCCAGGCCAGAGATCTTGGATCATGCAGGGATGAAATCACGGATGAGCTGCAGGGGTTTGGGAAGGTCCAGCCTGGAGGCTCCTGGGGTGAGGAACATCAGCTGAGGTGGGGCTGACCTGCCTCTCTGAGGGGCTTCATTTCACTGAAATCCGGGTTCTGCATCGACAGATTCCGGTGGAATGAAGGGCACCAGGAAGGCCCCGAGGGCATCTCCARCCAAGGGAGAGCTTGGGATGCCTCTTCCCTGGATAAATCTTTGCTTTTCCAAAGGTCTGGATCTTGTGGCAACCAGGAAATCTCCCTGTCCCCACTGGTGCCGCTTCCTGCAGCATTTCCCTCTCCATTAAGGAAGGAGCTGTTCCCACCTCTAAAGATCTTGGATGTGTGGGATCCGAAGCCATTCCTCCTTTCACCCCTTCCCATGTGCTCTTCAACTTGCAGGAGGAGGAAAGGAACGAACAATCTGTGAACATTCCAGAAATTTGTCCTGTTTGGCTCCTGAAGAACATTCTTCTTCCCAAAGAAGCTCTGTKGAGATGTGGGACCACCACAGYCCTGGAGCCACCACGAGTTACTGAGCTCGTCCCAGGAGTTCTGCTTTGAAATCCCAAACTTTTGGGGGGTCAGAGGAGACCTCAGCTGGGTTTTCCTCCCCTCTGACCTGCCTGAGGTGGTGGCACCACCACAAAAATGTGGACTCAGGACTTACCTTTGGGCCTGGGGGGCCTCTTTCACCTCTCAGGCCGTCCTTCCCAGGATCTCCCTGAAAACCAGCAGGAATGCGTTAGCTCCCCTCTAAAATTCCCATTTCCTGGGTGCTGATCCCAAACTAACACCACCTTCTCCAGAGGGAACAACCAACCCCTTCTTGGGTCTCCCCCTACTTCCTGTTTTTGGGTTAAATTTGGAACAATTCTCTGAAAACCAGCAGGAATGCATTAGTTCCCCTCTAAAATTYCCATTTCCTGGGTGCTGATCCCAAACTAATGCCATCTTTTCCAGAGGGACCAAMCAACCCCTTCTTGTGTCTCCCYAATTCCCRTTTTTGGGTTAAATTTGSAGCARTTMTGCTCTTCACTYGAAGMTTGAYCTCCAGAAGGGCTCRTGTTCCTGGCAGTTTTCCTGCTTTTCTTGGCTTTTCCTTTGCTATCCCACCTGGAATAATGGAATTACCTCTTGTGCAACCCAAATTTTGCTTTTATTTCCCTGCCACCACATCTTGGCTGAGGAGGCAACACCATTTCTTTGGAAAAACCTGGGATTAGATCTGTTTTGAATCCATGGGGATATTTCCTGCAGCTTTTCTCCCAATCCCACTTTTCCTGTGACTCAGGACATGATTCCTGCAGGAAAATCAGGAATTTGGTAGGAATGGCTGCAAAGGATCCATCCAAAGACGCCCTTTGGACCTCTGGGAATGAGTTTTTCCCCCCAGCACAGCAAAATTTCTTGGGAATTGCTGCTGTGGCTGCTCTGCCTCGTGCCCTTCCCTGTCCCCACAAAATAAACAGCACAAATAAAAGAAATTCAAAATAAATAAAATAATAAAAATTAAAATAAATTAAATATAAGAAGTTAAATAATTTGATATAATAAATTGAATAAAGTAAATTAAATAATAAATAAAATAAAATAATAAAATTACAAATTTAAACTCTCAATTCTTGAAATGGCCACAGGGAAAAGGGTGGGAGAGGGGGAGGAGCTGCTTTAATATTTTTGGGAATCTCCCAAATAGGATTCAGGTAAAGTAATGAGAAATTTGGTGATATTTTCCCTGATTTTTTTTTTCCACAGGGATGAAAAAAGGATGGAGTGAATCCATCTCTGCTGGCTCTATCCACATTGGATCCATCCAACCCCAATCTGAAAAAATAAATAATATTTATTCATAATGCTGGGAATAAATAAAAGCTCTCCCAAAATCCACCCTCTCCCAGCTGCTCCTTCAGGGATTCCTTACATCCTTTCCAGGTTCTCCTGGATCTCCTTTCATTCCTTGCTCTCCAGCTCGTCCTGGGAGTCCAGGAGGACCCTGCAAGAAGAGATTSAGAGAAAAAAAAATCCCAAACAGAGCCTGAGCAGCAGCTCAGAACAGGAAAATAGCAAGGAAAAGATAATTTTTCCCACAGGAAAGGAATATTTGGAAGGGGATATTTCCAAGTGAGGGCTCCCATTGGGATGGAGAAGGGAAACAGAGCAGCNGGAAAAGATAATTTTTCCCACAGGAAAGGAATATTTGGAAGGGGATATTTCCAAGTGAGGGCTCCCATTGGGATGGAGAAGGGAAACAGAGCAGCTCCACCACTCTCCAGGGCAGGAAATTAATATAATATAATTAATATAATATATATAATATAATATATGAGAAAAATGGAATTATTACCCTGAGTCCTCTCACTCCTGGCTCTCCAGGAACTCCGGCTTCTCCCTAAAAGAGAGGAGCAGATTTCCAAATATTTTTCCATCAAGTGGCAGGGATTTTATTGCACTTAATCCTGGAGGAAATGGTTTAAAGGGAGAGAACCAAGTCCATCAAACATACCAGGGGCTCTCATGGAGGTTAAATCTCTTTAGCCCTGCTTAATGCTTGGAAAACTGGGATAGAGGCAGGTTTTGGGATGTCTGGGATGTCTTAAATTAGGGATGGTGTTTTACAGCATTCCCATAAATGAGGAAAAAGGGCCACAAGGTGAGGGGTGACCAGAATTTTTAAGTTGAGGGGTAGGATGAGGTGATTGCCACCAAATCCCACTGCTCTGAGCTCCAGGAATGTCTGGATAATGATCTCAGGGACAGAGTGGGATTGTTGGAGTGTCCTGTGCAGGGCCAGGGGTTGGACTGGATAATCCTGGTGGGTCCCTTCCAACTCAGGATATTCTGGGATTCCATTCATGGCACTCTGTTTTCAGCATCTCCCAGAAAAAAAAAMCCCAAAAGCCAGTTTACTTCTTTTTTCGGTTTTCCATTCCAGCCTTTTGGAATGTGAAAGCYGAGATAAAAGAAAGGTCAAGAGGATTCTCCACAGCCTCGTCTAAGGACAAATAAACAGGAGATAAAATGAGCAGGGATCAACTTCAGGCCAAATCCAAGTTTTTCATTTTCCAGCTGCTGCTTTCCTGGCACCTTGGGAAGGGTGGGATTACCATGGTCCCAGGGGAGCCTTTCCTCCCTACAACACAAATGGGCTGGGTTTTCCCAAGTTTTTTACCATCATTTCCTACTCAAATTCTGAGTTCTTGTTCTGGAACCAYAACTCCAAAGTCAGGGCTGTTGGAATGCAGCTGCTTCCTTTTTTCCTCTCAAGGTTTCCCTGGGAGATCCTACTCCACTTGACATTCAGGGATCAACCCAACCCTTGGAGCTGCAGAAAGCTCTTCACTGACTGTGGTCAGAAAAGGTCTTCCAGGAGCAAAATTCATGGGAGGTTGGGAGGAGACAGAGGCAGGACAGGTGACCCAAACTGACCACAGAAATATTCCAAACTGACCACAGGGATATCCCAAACTGATCACAGAAATATTCCAAACTGACCATGGGGATATTCCAGATCATGTGACATGAAGCTCAATGGATAAAAATCCACTTTTCCAGAAGCCAATCAGAATGTTTTTTGTGAGAGGCCATCTTGTTTTTGTGAGGAGCCACCTTGTTTTTTGTGAGCGGCCATCTTCTTTTGTGAGGGGTCACCTTGTTTTTGTAAGGGCCCAACTTGATTTTGTGAGGGGCCCACCTTGTTTATGAGAGAGCCCAGGTTCTTTTGTGAGGGCCTGTCATGTTTTTGTGAGGGCCCACCTTGTTTTTATGAGAGGCCACCTTGTTTTTTGTGAGCAGCCATCTTCTTTTGTGAAGGGTCACCATATTTTTGTAAGGGCCCATCTTGATTTTGTGAGGGGCCCACCTTGTTTTTGAGAGAGCCCAGGTTCTTTTGTGAGGGCCCAGCTTGTTTTTCTGAGGGCCCAGCTTGTTTTTCTGTAAGGGGCCATCTTCTTTTGTGAGGGGCCATCTTGATTTTGTGAGGGGCCCATCTTGATTTTGAGAGAGCCCAGGTTCTTTTGTGAGGGCCTGTCATGTTTTTGTGAGGGCCTACCTTGTTTTTTGTGAGCAGCCATCTTCATTTTTGAGGGGTCAACTTGTCTTTCTAAGGGCCCATTCTGATTTTGAGAGAACCCATGCTCTTTTGAGGGGCCACCTCGTTTTTGTGAGGGGCCACCTCGTTTTTATGAGGGTCCACCTTTTGTGAAGGGGCCCAGTTTTTGTGAAGGGCTGCCTCGTTTGATCCCAAGAGGGAGCTCTCAATAGGGTTCCCATTCCATTTCCAGGGACTAACCCAGCCCTCAGGGCTGAGGAAAGCTCTTCACTGGGGTCAGGAGCAATTTCTAAAGGCTGTTCTGATGTATTTGTGAGGACCCACCTTGTTTGGCCATAAAAGGGAAATACTGGGGCAGTTCTGTGGGGAGCAGGGAGCTGGGCTCCATGATTTTGATGGATCCTTTCTAAGTTGAGATCATCTGAGGCTCAGAACCAGAAGTGACCCCTCAGGGCTGGTGTGGCTGCACCTGGGGCTAAATCCACATCAAGCAGATGTGACTCAGTAAGAGAAATCCTGATCAAAGAATCCCAGAACAGTTTGGGTTGGAAAGGACCTTAAAGCCCATCCAGTGCCACCCCTGCCATGTCAGGGTCACCTCCCACTGYCCCMGGCTGCTCCCAGYCYTGTSCAACCTTTCCTTGGACACTTCCAGGGATCCAGGGGCAGCCCAGCTGCTCTGGGCACTGATGTTGAATAGCAAGGAATAAAAGTTGTCCCTTGTTTGTAATCTCAAAGCTGGGATTGTTGGTTGGTCCCGAGGGATCAGCAGCTCCATCCCCCTGGATCCTGCCTTTACTCACATCTTTTCCTCTCAGCCCGGCCTCTCCTGGTTTTCCAGGGAATCCTGGTTCACCTCTCTCCCCCTGAGGGAAACAAGACTTGTCACATTCCTGTCCTGCATTCCACAGCCCTCAGACACTGAGAGGCAGATTCCAGCAGCAYATCCATGGTCATGGAGCTGCTTCCACAATCCTGGATGAAGTTTGGGCTCAGAGCATTTACCCTGTGCTAGGAAGGGCTGGGATTGCAGGATTTGTACTATTTATATTTATTTTATTTTGATTTATTTAAAAATATATGCTTATAGCGTTTCAGTTTATTTAACTATAGTATTATTATTTTTGTAGGATTTTTATTGTTAATATTTATTTTGATTTATTGAATAATATATGCTTATAGCATTTCAGTTTATTTAATTATAGTATTATTATTTTTGTAGGATTATTGGGCTGGAAAGCATCCAGCTCTAACCTCATCTATCCAGACTCCACAGTCATCCCTAAAATTCACTCAGGACAGAATCTGTTGAGGTTCTCCATCTCCAGGAGCAGCTCAGATTAGCAGAGACTCRAGATGGATCCAGTCTAGGACACAGGATCAGTTCCCATTCCACGTTTTAATTTTTATTCCCATTTAAATCAGCTGAGCTCTCCTGGATGGGTCCTCATTTGCTCTGTTTGATGTTTGTCCCACAAGGTCATGAATTTGATCCCATTTCCTTAAGACCTGGACTGGATGATCCTGGTGGGTTTCTCCCAACTCAGAATATTCCATGAAATCTGGGAAATTTGTGACACCACCTCTCCAGGCCTTCTCCCAACCCAAACACCTTTCCTTGCCTCCACTTTGCCACCTCATTAACACATCTCGTTAACACCTCCTGGCTTGGCTGCATCCCATTTTGTGACATCCCATTTTTCCATGCCCTGGAAGCTGATCTGGTCTAAACATTCCATTCACTGATCTATGGAACAATTCCCAAACCCAAACCCTCCTCCAGCCAGATCTGGGGAGATTCCTGTTTGAGAAATGCCCACAGCGAGACACTCACTGAACAAATTCCACTGGTGGGATCTTTGCCTGAAATTTCTTGAYTGGTTTTCAACTTTTTCTGGGAAAAATCCTGCAGGTGAGGATTAGCAGGAGTTTTTTAAGGCCTGTTCAAAGATGTTGGAAGGAACCTCTAAGAACACTTGGTTCCACCCCTATCCATGGACAGGGATATCTTCCATTGTCCCAGGCTGCTCCAAGCCCCAATATCCACCCTGGCCTTGGACACTTCCAGGGATCCAGGGGCAGCCCCAGCTGCTCTGGGAATTCTGTGCCAGGTCCTCCCCACCCTCCCAGGGAACAAAGCCTTCCATGGACTCACCTTCTGACCTGGCTTCCCAGACAATCCCACGTTTCCCTGCAGAAGGAATGACACAGGTAAGATAATTCCAGGTAAAATCAGAGAAGGGGAGAACAGGGAATGTCCCACGAGAGGCTGTGGGACACTGTGCCAAGTGCACCCTGTCCAAAGGTGTCTCCTGTCTCCCCCACTTTGAAACCATCAAGATTTTGAGCTTCCCACCCCTCTTCCAAAGGTATTCATCCATAATATTGGGATTTGCCAATTTTTCCTGGATTAAAATGAACAGGACTGTGATGTCCTTGAAGAAGGGAACAGCAAGGATCAACCCAACCCTTCCTGGACATCACTGGAGTCATCATGGGAGCCACCAAGACCTTCCTAGACACAAAAGTCAGGAAGATGAAGATCAAGGTGACTTTCAGGAGGGGAAATAATKGGAAATAGGACTTGGATTCTGTCCACAGAGCCACCAGTTGAGTGTTGACTATCTGTGTTTTCCTCCAGTCACGAGGAATTCTCCACATTTTAGGGGATCCCACCTTTGCACCTGAYCCCATCACCCCAGACCTCCACAGGGTCACCAGCCTCATTCCTTGTCACCTCACCAGTGTTCATCTCCTCAGGGCCAACAAATCCATGGAGGTGACAGAGAGATTTTGTCCCCAAACCTCCTGGTTTGTCCCCAGGGCCCTTCTTCCCATTCCACACCCACCCCACTCTCCCACTCACCCTGTCACCGATGTCTCCCTTCAGCCCAGGCTGGCCAGGAATTCCAAATCCTGGACTTCCCTGAAAAAACAAAGGGGTTCAGGGTCTTGCCAAGGCAACTTTTCCAAGCTCAGGAAAAACYTCCCCAGAGCAGGAAAAGCCAGAGCAGATCCAAGATATTTCCATCCCCATGGATAACCAAGGAGCTGAGCATTTATTCCCTYCCTGATTTCCTTTCCAGGAGCTTTGGATTTCTACACATGGAAATCTTCCCCTGAATTCCTTGGGGAGGAATTCCATCTCCCTCAGAGTTTCCTTGGTGGCCACGAACAAAATAAATCCTTTTATYCCTGAAGGAAGAGCGAGGTCACCACCTTCTCCCCTTTTTCTCCTGGGATTCCTTTGTCTCCTCGTGGTCCAGCTGGTCCGGGATCTCCCTGGGAATAAAAGACACACCTGAAACCAGGAATATCCTGCAGGAAGCCAAACCCTGCTCCCTTGACTCCTTAGGGCTGCATTTTGCACTTTTAACGCACCCTGGAAAAAATTCCTTTGCCAAATCCACCATACTGGATTTTTAAGGAATTTTTTCCATGGCATCTGCCTTCTGCCATCCAAAATTCATCACAGTTGTTGCCGCACTACATAGCATCATAAACACATTTTTACAGGTTTAAAGTGAATAAAATGAAGACCTCTCATTTCTCTCCAGGTTTTCAGTGAAATGTCATGAATAATTTAAAAAAATCCCAGATATTCCAGGCCACATTCCATCACAAGGCCACAGGAAAATTCCTAGGACACCACTTAAGCTCAGCCTAAAAGAAAAGAGGGATTTTTGCCAGCTGAGATTAAGCAGTCTGGRCAATAGGACCAACAAAAGGAGGTGATTCCAACATCAAATGAGACTGAAAAAAAGACAGAAAAAAAAAATCAAAATTCATTGTGTCTATGGAATGAGGGAGGTCTGAAGCACTGTAGGGAATTTCCATGGAAAAGCCAAGGGGAACCAGTCCTGCACTAAATTCTTCTCATAGAGAGAAGGTTCTTGGCAGGATGGCAATGAGAGAGCAAGACTGAAAAAAAAAAAATAAAATTCCATTTAAAATATTTCAGCTCATGTTTCATGTTCCACCTCAAAGCCACTGAGAAAGTGATTGGAATTCTCTAAAGCAGCTGRAAAATATGGAAAATTCAGCCAGGGAACAGCTGGAAGTATCTTCTGGGGCTGGGCTGGATTTGCACTTGAGTGATGTCTCCCCTCTGAAATCCCAAATTTTCCCCTGGGCTAATGGGAATACGAGGTACAAAATGTGAATAAAAGCAAGAGAAACATCCYAAGGAAAAGACTTTTCCAAGCTCTYTTCTCCTGTCAGTCACAAGGGAGATGGAATTCAGGAAACAGGGAACAACCTCTGCTTTTCCAGGAATAGATCTTGCCTTTTCAAGCAGTGCTAATTAATTAAATAATTAATTAAATGTCAGTCTTACCCTGACACCTTTCATGCCTGGAGGTCCCGAAATCTGAGGAGAAGAAGAAATCACAGAAATCCTCTGTTTAAAAAAATTTAATTTAATTTAAATTTTAAAATCTCATTGTCATGATACCTTTTAAAAAGCRAGGAATTTTATGGGATAAAAATTGTTACGGGATAAGAATTATTATGAGATAAGAAATCTTACGGCACACAGAGGTGGCCACCACAGAGGTTTCTCCTTAAAGGTGAATTTGGGGGGACATGGAGAGCTGTGGGTGTCCAGCAGGGCTCATCCCTGTGGACGAGGAGCTTGGGCAGGGACAGGCCTGGAGCACACGGATTCAGTGCTGGGAATTTTCATCCTTATCTTTCCTGGAGAGCAGTGGAGCTCCTTTGAGGGGACGATGGGAATATTGGGAATACGGGAAGTGGAGCAAAGGGAGAAGAGGACAAATTTGGCAGGAGGGTCAGGGAAAAGGTCTGGGTGCTCTTCCCATAGTTCTGTGGGACACAGCTCTTGGAATCCTGGAATTTTGGGACTGAAGCTGCACAGCTGAAGGACAAGAAGGGCTCTCAACCACTCCAAGTTACCTCCAAGGCTGGAGCACCTGGAAATCCTGGATTTCCCTGCAAGGCAAGAGGAAGGGATGGTGGCCAACGGAATGAGAAATGTGAGGCAGGGAAAACTTTTTGCTCATCCCTTTCCCACCATTTATTCCTTAAATGTGCCCAAAAGTCATCCCAGAAGAACAAGAGCCAAGGAGAGGGGAGAACTGAGCTCGAGGATGGCCCTGCTGGATCTCACAGGGAACAAGCTGGGGAAAATAGGATGAAAAATCGGGATAATTGCACCTGAGCTGGTCAAATGYTCTCCTACTGTTCCACTCACTTGGTCTCCCTTCTGCCCTGGAGGTCCTGGAATTCCCTGGAAGAAATCAGAAGGGAATTTCCACCAGAATGAAGACAGATCCAGCATTTTTTGCTCCTGCTGCCATCCAGAGGGAGGGAGGGAAGGATGGAGCTCTTCAACCCAATTTTCCATTAATTACAGGACAGCTCTTCCAGCCTGGGACTCTGGAGTCTCCCTGGCCACAAAATGCCATTTATTATTGAAAATATCCCACCTTGCTGCCATTCCAGGCCTCTCCTTGGCAGCAAGGAATTCCAGAATCCAGGGAGTGGAAAATTATTCCCTTTCTTTGCTTTTGAGCCTGGAARGCTCCAGGTCAGGCTGGTTTGAAGATGTCCCTGCTCAGTCCAGAGGGCTTGGACCAGGTGGCCTTGACAGATCACCTCCAACCCAAACCACTCCATGATCCAATGATTCCCACAGGAATTATTATGATGATTAATTATGATGCTGGTTAGGGGCAGAACATTTCCTTGGAACCTGAATTCCAACCCTGGGAACTCGGGTTCAGGATTTCAGCACCCACCTTCGGTCCTGGTGCTCCTGGAGGTCCCATCATCCCCTGAAAACAACAGAGGAAACAGTGAAAGCTCAGATTTTAAACCCCAAAATCCTCCATTTCCTCACCCTTTCCACACGGAACCACRGGATTCCAAGGAAAACCTAAATATTGGAGGAGACTTTGGAGACACTGAACACTCTGAGAGGATTTTAATGCAAACCTCACTGCAGGGTTCCCAACCCACCTGCTCTCCTTCTTCCCCCTTCGTGCCAGCAGGGCCAGGAATTCCAATTCCTGCCACTCCCTGCAAGGAAAGCACAGAATCCTCAGGAATGCTGACCCCAGAGCACCCATCCTTCCCAGATTTCTGCTCCAGAGTCTTTCATAGCAAAACAAGAGGGGAGAAATTTCCTCTAGAAACGTTTGGCTCTGAGCAGAGCAAATTCCAGCAATGCTGGGACATCCCAAAATGCCTTCCCAGAGRTCTACCCTGCTATTCCTGTCATTTTCCCCCCAGGCTGAGGGATTCAGGAAATATCCAACCTTTTCTCCCTGTGGTCCAGGCAGCCCAGGAGCCCCATGGAGCCCCACAGGGCCTGGCAAACCAGGTTTTCCCTGGAAAAGAAGGAACATCATCAAATCTCTTTTTTCTCCAAACTGGCAAGGTTTWTTTTTAATTCTGCAGAGAAATATTTATCCTGATCTGTCCACCTGAGYAGTTTCTTTAAAACTGAGGAATTACAGAGCTGTCTGTGCATTCCCAAATTTCCTTTTCCCTCACAAATCAGTTGTGAATCCCTGGCTTTACTCAGGAAGGGGAAACAACGGGAGACAGATGTTGRGAGCCCACGTTGGTCTGGAATGGTGAATCCAGACCCATGGAAAGGGCTGGTTTATGAGATATGGCTCTCCAATATGGCAAAAACAACCAAAAATAGATCCAGGAAGGATGGAAAAACAGCACATGGTTGTTCTCCTTCAGATGAAGCCATTTGTAACACAGAGAAATCCCAAACCAATCCTGGCGTCTTGTATTCCCAGTAATCCTCCATGGATTTCTTCTTGCATCTCCCCTTGAACTCAAACTTCCCACACCCCAAACCTCCTTGTGGGGTGATTTATGGGAAGAACCATCCCTTTCCCTTGTTTTGGATCTGCTGCCAGTTCCGGYCATTTGCTCTTGACCCACATTTTCCCCTCCTCTGGACCTGCCCCAGTTTTTCCCTGATTTCCTGGGACCACTCACCKGCTCTCCCGGGTCTCCTCTGTCCCCTTTGAGGCCACTCCTCCCACGGGGACCCTGCACGAAGCACAGGAAAGTCCCACTCCATGATCCCTCCATGGATCTCCATGGAATTTCGGGAAGTTTGGAAGCCAGAACTTCCTGGGCAGCTTGGAAATAATGATGGAAAAAAGGATTTTCATCCCAAAGTGAAAGCTGACCTCAGGTACTCACCCTGATTCCYGAATCCCCTGGTTCACCCTGAAACACAAAGGACAAGGAGAATTCCCATGGGATGGGCATTTAGGGGCTCCTCACCAAACTTCATCCCTGAAAAAAGAATCCTGCAGTCTGACAATCCAGGAGAGCAAAATTCCCACTCCCAGCAGAAGGCAGAGCTCTAGGAGAGGTTTCCAGACACCTCCATCTCAGTATTGGGTGTTGGGGTCCCCTTTTCCTGTGTGGATAGCTCACGATTTAGCTTTTCTATTTTTCACATTCTGTGCTGCTTTAGTGTGTGGGTCTGAGYTTCATATTATGGGATGGTGAGCTGTAAGAGCCKAAATGAGRGATGTGGGACTCCAGGGGCTCTCCAAAATGCAGTTTATTGTAYCCAAGGTGTCACAGCAGTCCAGGGTGGTGGGTGACAGAGCTGTGCCCACAGCTGTCAGCTCCAGCTGCAGGCAGSCCTGGAGACCCTTTGGTTTTGGTTACAATGCATTATAGACTTTTCTTTGCTGAGCATCTTCATACAGCAGAACCAATCTATACCTTAACTTTTATCTATAACCTATCATAACTCCTGTAATTACCATATTATGTTACTGTTCTCCAATCACTCAAAGTTAGTACATTACAGTKTAAGCTAGAAGTTGTTTTTCAGTTTTCTTGCAGTGGAAAATTCTGAGACCTTTTTTCTACTTGCACCATTTGCTGCCTTGYTTGCCTGTGCTMTCTTTGTGCTTGGTAAAAACATCTTCTTGTTTGGGGTGGGTTTATCCTTTGCTCTAAGCCATAAAAACCCTTCTAACTCACACACCCTTTGCCTCCTTGGTTATCCAGTMAGACTGGCTCAGCAATTCTTTTCTTCTATATCAAAACTTGCTTCCATCTCTATTCCTTCATCAGACTCTACATTTAAAAATCTTTCTGCTAAGCACACATATCTGTGAGRCCTTCTTGTCAAACTTTCATCCTTCCCAACATAGAACTCTCTGCACAGAGCAGGGAGACAAAACAATTCCTGCTCCAGTTGGGCACCAAGGACAAATGACCCAAATCTCAGCCCCAGAGCACAAACACCGTGGGCTGGAGAGAGAAAAACAAGCAGGGTGGGACTGCAGGGGCTAAAGCTGGAATGGGACAATGAAGTGCAAGGTGCAAATGGAGCAGAACTGATCCCAGGGAGAGCCCCCGGGAGCGCTGGTGCATTTTGGGGCCATTTTGGATCATCTTGGGTGCAGCCCTGGCTGGGCTCTGGTGCTGCCCAAGGTGCATCCATGGAGGAGATCCTTTCCATAAATCCCTGCTTCATTCTGGAACTCTGCCCAGCCTCTGCTCTAGCTCAGCCTTCWCAAGACATCAGGGGCACATCCCMGAATTGTGCTGCAGACTCACCTTGATGGAGATTCCTGGTGGCCCTGGAGAACCTGGTGGTCCTGGAACCCCAGGAACTCCCGGCTGCCCCTTCTGTCCCTGCAACAAGGGAAAATGGGAGAGAGAGGGATTTGGGATCTCTCCCAGCCCTTGGGAAGCTGAAGGCTGCCCCACACCCGGGGTTTGATACTCACAGGAGGGCCAGGCTGCCCATTCCGGCCAGGAATCACCTCCACTCCTCCCAGGACGTAGCCTGGCTCTCCCTGTGGATAAAGGCACTTTGGGACATCCAGGAGAAGATTGGGTGATTTAGGGGCAATGCCATCAACCCAAAGCACCTGGTACCCAAAAGCACATGGSCATGACCTGAGTTTTGTTTGCTGGCATGGAAGAAAAATTAATCCCAAGGAAAAAATGGAAGTTGGCTTTCAGCAGGATCCATTCCCAATCTTCATCTGCACAGACAGTTCAGGGGGATGCAAGGAAAGAGGAGGAATGGAGACTGGGAGAGGGGCAAGAAGCTCCTCCTGGGATCTGCCCCCAGTAAATATTGAAATATTTTAGTGTTCTAAATGGATTAAACCAGGTTTGTTAATAATGGAAACTCAGAAAGGCACAATGACCCCACCTTCTTTTGCAATTAACTAATTAATTGTGCCCAGAACCTGGGATTAGGATTGAGCACTTTTCCCCATAAAGACATAAAATTCCTGAGGGAAACTCCCCAGGATGAAGTCTGGCAGTGTAGGAYTAGGTAGACACAGCTTAAAAATTCACATTAGCCAAAGATCCTGGTGAAAATGCTTGGAAAAGAGAGGTCACAACAAATGAAATTAATTTTCATTTCACACATTTAATTTMATGTCACACACAAAGAAATGAATTTTTCCCAGTGAAATCCAGGACTGGAACTCACTCTGTCTCCTTTCGGCCCCACGGGTCCTGGATAGCCTGGAGATCCCTGGAATTAAAAATTAAATTCTGCAGTGTTAAACAGAAAAACAGCCCCAAGACCATGGATGGTGATCCCTGGCAGTGTCCAAGGCCAGGCTGGACAGGGCTTGGAGCACCCTGGGATAGTGGGAGGTGTCCCTGCCCATGGAATGGGATGAGTTTTAAGGTCCCTTCCAACCCAAACCAACCYGGGATCCCAAATACTCACAACGTCACCTTGGCTGCCAGGGAGTCCCTGCAAAACAGGACAGAGGGGTACTGGTCACTTTTCTCTGGAATGACCCTTTGGAAAAGTTTGTTATGGAAAAGTTTGTTGGAACAAATCCATACCATGATTCCAGGGGGGCCTGGAGGACCTGGCCGGCCCGGCCTGCCCGGCAGCCCAGGAATGCCATCCTTCCCAGGGAGACCCTAAAAACATGGAAAAGAACAGCATGGGAGGGATGACCTCAGACCTGCAAACCCAAACAGCTTCAGGCAGCACCCTGACACTTGAGAGCGTTCCCAAATCCCAAAGCAGGCCCCTTTTCCCGGATTTTCAAAGCCAGCATGGAGCAGGAGGAGCAAAACACCAACAGMAAAGATCTGAGGGTGATTCTTTGCTCCAGCTCTTCCTTGGTCATGATTTGGTTGTATTTACTGCCASAGGGCAGGGATGGATGGGATATTGGGAAGGAATTCCTGGCTGGGAGCAGGGGGAGGCCCTGGAATGGAATTCCCAGAGAAGCTGTGGCTGTCCCACCCCTGGAAGTGTCCAAGGCCAGGGCTGGATGGAGTAACCYGGGATAGTGGAAGGTGTCGAGGTTGGAACTGGATGATCTTTCAAGCCCCTTCCAACCCAAACCATTCCATGATTCCACGRTATTAATTATCCAAGTGGATCATGCTGTGGGGCCATTYCCTTAAGAGCTGGACTCGATGATCCATGTGGGTCCCTTCCAATTGAGAATATTCCATGACTCACCCGCTCCCCTTTCTCTCCCTTTGCAGTGTGGGGGTCATAACCCCTGTGAGCAGCTGAGCCCCTGGAGATCTTCAGTGGAAAAAAGGAAAAAAAAAAGATCAGGGAATTAATATCCACCAAAGGATGGCAAATAAACCAGAGTGACCAGGAAACACAGACTGAAACATTCCTTGGCTTAGGCAAAATAAAAAAGGGAAAAGCAAAGTCGTGACCATCCTGGAGAATTCTCAGGCATTTAAAGTCTATTCCTATGAATTTATAATGTGAATTTTTAATATATCTAAGTGTTCTGCMGTGGCTTTATCCACCAAAACATTCCCAGCTCTATCCTGGCTTCACCAATTCCACTCCCTGCATTTCAAAGGTTTTGCTCTTCAGGGCTGGACAGTAAGGTCAGGATGGGACACAGCATCCTAAATCCACTCTGATTCTGCTCTGAAACTTCCCTCAGGGAATAAGATTTTCCTTATGCCTGACCCACTCCAAGCTGGATTAATTCCCAGTTGCACTGAGAACTCACCTTTCCCAGTGAGATTTGGGTCCCCGGAAGCTGAGGATCAGAACAAATGGCTTCTATGAGTTCTGGGAGGATTTGGGRGAAGTCATCGAAGGTGCTGACATAGAAAACCTTCTGGGGGTTCTGCTGCAGCGAGATCCTCTGGAGCTCCATGGGGTCAGCTCCTGACACCCCCACAGCAATGACATGGAGCCCTGGAATGACATGGATACCACCACTCCTAATCCTTGGGATCAGAGTTTCCAAGCCCTTTCCTGGTAAAAACCTCTGGTGGGATCAGGTAGAACCCACAGAGAAGTCACCTGGAGCTGGGTGTGAGTTACAGCAAACCAAGACAAGGTGGGGAGAGAAAAGAGAAAGGATGAAGGAGGGAAGGAACCAAGGGTGCCCTCAAAGTGACTCCTCACACAGGGCATCACCCTCAAACACCTGGAAATCCATGGAGAACCAAGGGAAACACAACAGGGTAACATCAAACCCCTGGAAATTCATGGAAAACTGAGGGAAACCCAATTGGGCAACCTCAATCCTCTGGAAATTCATTGAGAACTGAGAGAAACCCAACTGGGCAACCTCAACCCTCTGGAAATTCATGGAGAAGCATGTAAACAAAATGGGGTAACCTCAACCCCCTGGGAATTCATGGAGAACTGAGGGAAACCCAACTGGGCAACCTCAACCCTCTGGAAATTCATGGGGAACCATGGAAACAAAATGGCCAACCTCAAACCCCTGGAAATTCATGGAGAACCATGGAAACAAAATAGGGCAACATCAACACCCTGGAAAATCGTGGAGAACTGAGAACAAAATGGGGTAACCTCAACCCTCCGGAAATTTGGGGAGAACCAAGGGAAACACAACAGAGTAACCTCAAACCTCTGGAAATTCATGGAGAACTGAGGGAAACACAACAGGATAACCTCAAACCCCTGGAAATTCATGGACAACTGAGGGAAACACAACAGGGTAACCTCAAACCCCTGGAAATTCATGGAGAAACATGGAAACAAAATGGGGGTAACATCAACCCTCTGGAAATTCATGGAGAACTGAGGGAAACCCAGGTGGGAACTCCTACCCAAGGCATGGGCTGCTCTGGCTGGGGACACCACATCATCCTGGGATTGTCCATCAGTCACGAGCACCAGRATGTGAGGAAAACTCGGTCTCATCCCTCTGGAGGGCTGGAATAATTCCTTCAGCATGTAGGATATGGCATGGCCTGAGCAGACAGGGAGAGACAGGGTGGGAGTCTGGATTAATTCCACAGGTTTGGACTCTGGATCTCCTTTCATGGGTGGAGGGTGAAGGGAATTCCTCAAAAGTGGAAAGCCCTGGGTATGGACAAYGTCTTTTGGAGGATAACAGCAGGAAATCTGCTTGGCTGGAATGGTTCTGATGGAATCAGCAGATAGTTTTGGAAAAGGGAAACCAAAATATTCAGAAAATTGAAGCACTTTTCTTACACTTCTGGAATAAAATCCACAGAATTCCCATTTCCAAATGTCTTTGGAAGACTAAGAAAGTCTCAGAAAGAAATCTCCCACAGATTGAAATGGTCAAGAAGATCCAAAACACTATGGAAAGATTCCTACATGAAGTAAAATGTCCTTATTGACACAAACTCCATAAAAAGAATTTTAAAAGGCAAAGTTAGCCAGGAATTTCCAGCCTGACCAATTCCATGCCTTYTTTCCCTAAGCAATCCCACAAAAATTCCTGTATTTTGACTTTTCCTGGTTTTTTTGTGCTCTTGTCCAATACCACTGAGGCAGGATGAGGGATTTGGGTGCCTCAAATGTGAAGAATTCACTGAAAAATCACAAAACGATGGAATATTCCAAGCTGGAAAGGATCCACAAGGATCATCGAGTCCAATTCCTGAATGGTCCATAGGGAGATCAAATCCTGGAGTTACTGGCACCAGCTTCCAACCAACTGGGCTAAACGATTAAATAAAAATTAACCATCTTTAATTTACCATTCCTGGTTGTGTTCCTCCAGGGAACCAGGTATTCCCAGTGTCCAGCTGGGAATGAGCACATGGGAAGTGTCATCCCTCTCTGAGCTTTTAAAYGAGACAAAATATCTGGATTTCAGGGATGCAAGAATGCTTCAAATCAGCCATCCTCCTGTTTATGGTGTTAAAATCTCCCTCAAGTGCAGGAAAAATCATAAAATAATGAGGAAAACCCAGGGGGAAAACTAAGACATGGATAAAGCACCAAGATGTTGGAAAAACCACTCCTGAAAATCAGATTTAATCCATTCCTAAATTTAAAACAACTTTGAGCACAACGTTCCCACCAAGGAATTGGCTCCAAATCACTCAGAGGAATGTTTTCCTTGGCTTCCAGGTTCTGTCCTGGGCCAGAAGGATCATCCCAGGTGTCCAGGTCCCCTTCCCAGACCTGTTTTGGTGTTGCCTCCAGTGTAGCTCAGCCCTCTGATGGCTCCGAGGGCTCCGTTGCGGTCGCGGTGTTGGTTGAAGTGAAAAGCTGCCCTGGGCTCCTCGCTGTACTGAGCAACAGCAACCTGCCAAAAACAGGGATTAAAACCCCCAAATCCACAGGAAACGGGACAGACTGCCTCGAGGCAGACTGTGGTGCAACAGGAATGGGAAGAGGTTGAATTCTCTGGGAAAAGGGAATCAGATCCTCACCTAAATAAAAATTTTTTATGTTCCCAGAGTTATTTGCTGACCCATGGTGACTTCATCATTCACCTAAAACCTCCAAGCAGAATCCAAGAAATTCCCATTTCTTGCTCAATTAAACCAAACTCCGTAACTCTCCCTTYCTAACTTAAATTAAATAAATGACCCCAAATAAATGAGGAACTGAGTCTTCCCATTGGCTTTGCTGTCATTAAATCTTTCAGACTTCATTTGTCCTGGAGGTGATTCCCATCATGACCTGGGGTTTTGGTTCTCTGTTTGTTKGAGGAGGGAGCTGCTGGGACATCCTGCAGTTCCCACTTGGATCCACACCTGGATTTCCAATCATTCCCACTGGGACTCCCATCTGTCCTCACTCTGGATTTCTGACCATCCCCTCTCTGGATTTCTCACCATTTCCCACTCTGGATTTCTCACCACTTCCCACCCTGGATTCCCAACCATCTGTGCTCTGGATTTCCCACCATTCCCCACTCCGGATTCCCAACCATTTCCCCACTCCGGATTCCCAACCATTTTTCCTCTGGATTCCTGACCATTTCCCCACTCCGGATTCCAGACCATTTCCCTACCATTCCCCACTCTGGATTTCCCACCACTTTCCCTCTGGATTCCCAACCATCCCCCACTCTGGACCTCCAACCATTCCCACTCTGGATGGGGTCAGAAATGGGATCCGAGGGGGAATATGCACCTAAGACATCTCTGGGCTAAACAGACAGCATTTCAAGTGTGGAATTTGCTTTATTCTGCTGTTGATTCAGTCTTGGAAAAATAACCCAGAAATGGAAATCTGTSCAAATGGGAAAGCTGACATTGAGGAGACTTTAATTCCTTTTTTTTTTGTTCCACACAGGTCTTTCCCTGGCCTTTCTGCTCCACAACTCCTGAGTGAGCAGACTCTGCTCCAGGAAAAAAACTTCAGGAAGAAAACTTAAGAAAATCTTGCCTGTGTCCCTTCAGGCCCAATTTTGGGGAAAAAGGAGACGATCCGGAAGAGGAAATCCTTCACTTTGTTGAAGTTGCTCTGGCCGATACTCGAGGATTCATCCACCAGGAACCCAACATCTGCCTTGAGCTTCCCACAAACTGCAGAAGGAAGAGAGGAATTCCATAAGCTGAGGGGGCCTAAAGCACCCTAAATCCTGGGATTTTGTGTGCTCAGAGCAACAAAGCAAACCCCAAATCTCCTGTGATGACAATTTTTGGGAGAGCAGCAGCACCTTCACCCCTCAGGGTAGTGCTGAGGCCTTCACYGCATTTATGGGGTTTGGGCCTTCCCTGACATTGCCCACCCTTGTTATTCTGGGAATTAAGACCTTAGTTAAGTTTTAGCTTAAAATTAAGTTTTAGCTCCTGGGATCAGAGAAGATCTTGGTCTCTGAGCTTTGGATCAGAGATCTTGGTCTCTAAGCTTTGGATCAGAGAAAATCTTGGTCTCTGAGCTTTGGATCAGAGAAGAATCTCTGAGCTTTGGATCAGAGAAGAATCTCTGAGCTTTGGATCAGAGAAGAATCTCTGAGCTTTGGATCAGAGAAGATCTTGGTCTCTGAGCTCTGGATCAGAGAAGATCTCTGAGCTTTGGATCAGAGAAGATCTTGGTCTCTGAGCTTTGACTATTTCTGCATCATCATCATCATCCCCACACTCACTTGGCCCAGGCAAGGTTGTCAGTGGTGCTGACACCGTGCTGGTCCAAACTGGTGGCTCTGGGAGCTTTGTACTGGTGGGCTCTGGGAAAGGAGAGGTCCCCACACTGCTGGAAGATCCTGATGGAGATTTCCTCGTATCCAACGGTGCAGGAGCCACTGGAGCAGTTGGTGCCTCCCTGGGAGCTCCTGCTGTAGGACCCAAACAGAAAAGGTGAATTTTAAACCTCTTTTAGCCTCTCCAGCAAAAAGAAAAAGGGTAGAAAACCCAAAAATCAGCCTCAGGAGTAGCTTTCCCTGCAACATCCAGGTCTCCATCCTTCAAACCTGTCTGTCCAAGGAGTGTTGTCTCCGGTCCCTCCGAGTCTCCAAACATTGGTTTTATGGAAAACAAATAAATTTCCTTGGAGCTCAGCCCTGTCACTCGATGGGATTGGGAAGCTGCTGGTAACAATTCCTGGGAAAGAGCAGGAGCTGTGGAAAACAGGAGGAACATGACTGGGAGCCAGGAAAACACAGAGTAATTMCCATTT
Organism: Cardinalis cardinalis; assembly: GCA_014549065.1. NCBI lineage: Eukaryota > Metazoa > Chordata > Aves > Passeriformes > Cardinalidae > Cardinalis > Cardinalis cardinalis. The sequence continues at coordinate 97,498 of JACDOX010000661.1, forward strand.
TGGTGGCATCACTGTTGGCAAACAGGAATTTGGGGATGATTCCCAGGATTTGGAGAAGAGGCAAAAGCAAATAATTCACAATGTGCAATGGTCAGGTCCTAAACCAGATGAAATCAGGTTGGTTTTGTGCATTGAAAATTTGGAATTTATGCAAAAATTTAGGGAATTTGGTGCAAGTGCTCAAGGCTGAGAGAGTAATTTCTATCCAGCGGTTCTCATGGATAGAAATAAGATTATTTTCTGGGAATGAATGGAAAGTTTGATGAAAAATAAAATCAGACTTGACTGAGAAATTTGGTTGCACATAATTCATAGTTTTGATTTAAAATAATGATAGGAAAAAATGTCATAATAATGATTGACATTTCCTAAGTGCTTTACTTTAGAAATAATAAATGACGAATTTGACGCCGTTCAAAGCAGAATTTGTACMTTTTTTATCCTGAGATAACATTTTCCTTAGAAAAAAATCATCCAAAAAGCTCAGTTTGTATGTCAAGAACTAAAATCAGTGCAAATAATCTGTTCCACTGTCATCAACTCATAGAATTAAGGTTGGAAAAAGTCTCCAAGGATTAAATCCAGTTTGCTGTTCTCAATTTTCCACAAAAATTTTCGGAGAGGAGATTTTCCTCCTTTAAATAAAATTGTAAAATCCCTCTTGAAATTTGACTTMAACTCTTGTGCTTCCCTCCCTGAATCAAAATAGCCATAATTGGTTTATTTTGTTTGATCCACAGGTGGAATGATCCCAAGTGGAACAGAAAGGGATCCAATTTTTTTATGGGACAGGCTGGGTGGAATGAGCAGTGAAAAGGGCATTAAATGAGCTTAAAAAGGAGCAAGGAAAATGTGTAATAAAATAACATTTATTTAGGGGAAAAAATCGAGTTGTGTGAAGGAAAATTAATCAAGGCAAAAAATAAGGAYCAAATTTTAAATTGCTTTTATACACCAATGTTGGCAGTCGGGATAATTAACCAGGAAAAATTGGAATTACTCACTCAGGAGCATAAAATTTATCCTGGAGAAGTGGGGTCAGGATTCATCTGCTGGTGATGGGAAATCAATATTTATGAACCCATTCCAGCTGGATCGATGGAGGGAGGGCACAGGGGGACTGTCAGACATGGGATTATCCATTCCTGATTCCCTGACTACTCTGAAATCGGGGATTTCTGCATCCTTCCCAATCAATATTTGAACAGCACAGCACAGGAAGGGGAACAGTTTCTTTGGATCACTAAAATCACCCCAAAAATCCAAAGGTTCCATTCCCAAATCACTTTTCCATAATATTTATCCCCAAAAAAATGCTGCTGTCATGGGATAGTTYGTCCTGAGGGACACAACCTGCAAGTGTGGAGCTGCCAATCCTGAAATATCCTTGGAACAAAAAGAAAAAAAAAAAATTAATGCTCCTGGTAGCTCAAAAAACACTGCAGGGAGCACAGGGAATTCTGTTGGGTTTGGTTTCTTTATTTGGACATGAACTGATCCTAGAAAAGAGTTTGTAGTTGAAGACACAGGGACAACTTCAAAGAGGATTTTAGTCCAGTCCAGGAAAAAATAATGAAGTCAGTGGCTTAAAAGGCCAAATCCTGAAAAGCCAAATCAATTGGGAAAAGGAACAGTGAGGAATTATTAAGGAATTTTTAAAAGCCCTTCACACAGTAGAGCAGAGATTTGAAACCGATAAAAATGAGGTTTTATGAATGACAAAAATCCACCTTTTTTTTTTGGTGGATTTGATGGACAGGAAGGGACACAGATAATGCCAAAATTCCTTTTTCCTGAGCTATTCCCACCCCTCCTTTTTTTCTCCCCCCTGAGGATTTTGCACTGGGCCAAATGGGACATTTTGGGAGCCTCCTCCAGCTCCCATTTTCCCTCTTTTTCAGCCAGATGGAGAAGCTGAGATGAAGGAAGCCATGGAAACCCCCAGGGTTCTCCTGCTGAGCAGGATCCAGAGGAGYTCAGGAGATGGATCAGGGTTTCCTTCCCTCACCAAACGTTACCTGAGGACAATCCCCACGTCAGTGAATACAGRGACGCTCCAGGAACAGAATTCCAGGACAACAAAAGGCTGGAATCTGTGGCCTCCTGCACGGTGAATTCCCTCACTTTGGGCAAATCCACTGTTGGAAAAGGAAGGGACAAAGCTTAGGGGCTGGAAATGGCTTTGGGGACATTTCTGCCTCCCAAATTCCATGATTCTGGTGGGAGGAAGGAGATCGTCCAGCACTTCATGTGTTTTCCAAAAAGCTGAATCAGWCCAGGTTCTCATTTGGTGGGAATTGGGGGAAATTTTGACAGATCTTCAGTCTGGASTCTAAACTGACTGAAACTTGAGGTTTTTGGGATGGGTAATGAAATTTTTCCTGTGTTTTTTTCCCCAGATGCTCCCTGAAATCCCAGTGTTGGCTCCACATCCCTGATTTTCTCCTCTGTTTGATCTCCAAACCTGCCTGTTTTGGAACAATTTATGAGGGATATTGGCCTTTACCTGCTGGAAAAGGTCAAGGTATTGCATAAAGAGGGAATTCCAAGATAATGTGCYACAAAAATGGGAATTATTGGCAGGAGAAGACCAGAAAATCCCAATATTCCTTGGTAATAAGAAGAAAGGATCAATGTCTRTTTTTTGGTGGGATCTGAGAARAAAYAAGGCTGGGTTGGACAGGGCTTGGACCAACCTATAGAAGGTGTTGGAAGCGGATGATCTTTAAGATCCCTTCCAACCCAAAACATTCTGGAATTCCAGGAACAAGGCATCCATCCACCCAAACTGCTCTTTTTCTTTCACTCCCCTATGGAGATGCTCTTATCCCAATCCATGAATCCCATACTCACAGGTTTTGGCCGTGAGGACTGTGGGGTTTCCCTCCTGCCCCTTCCCCACTGCGGACACGGAGATGGTGTAGGTGGTGTTGTCCCTCAGTTTGGGAATCGTGAAGGAAACGGCCTCTGCCGGGACCAGCTGGGAGGATTCCGAGTCACCTGAGAGGAGACATCCCAAAAAACCCATGGTGTCCACGGAAAGCGAAGTGTAACAGTCATTGTTACAGCAGCTTCACACACATCTGACAGGACCTGGCCAGGGAGGAGAGTTAGGGACTCATTTTGCCCATGGGGAAACTGAGGCACAGACATATTTTATAAAAAAAAAATCCTTTTATTAGGATCTTTTCTCCTGAGAAGCTGAGAGGCCTCAGAAACGAAATGTAAACAATGATTATCTGCTGCTGTGGAATGCAACAGGTGCATCTKTGATTGGTCCATGTTGATTATTTTTAATTAATGGCCAATCACAGTCTATCTGTCTTGGACTGTCTGGTCAGTCACAAGATTTCATTATCATTCCATTCTTTTCTTTGCCAGCCTTCTGATKAAATCCTTTCTTCTATTCTTTTAGTATAGTTTTGATATATAATTTTCTTTTAATATAATACATATAATAAAATAATAAATCAGCCTTCTGAAACATGGAGTCAAGATTCTCATCTCYTCCCTCGTCCTGGGACCCCTTTGAGCACCACCACAGGAACTGAGGCACAGGCAGTGGAGAGATGAGGTCACAACTGTGGAAAGGAAATAATTCTTGGAATTTTGAAGTCTTAATTATATTTATATCCTTGGTTAGAGCCTAAAGCTTAGCTCAGGGCTTGTTTAGAGGAGTCCAACCTATCCCTGTAGACACTGAAGTCCCCACCTACCCTGACCACCCATGGAAAAAGGAATTYCCCGAGCCAAACTCCCCATTTTTGTGGGTTCCTCGTGTTCCCTGACCCAGGATTGGGATTCTTACCATTGGATGGCTCCCAGGATATCTTGTAGTGACTTATCCCAGGAAGACTTTTCCAAGCCAGCTTCAAAGTGTTGACACCAGTGTCGGTAACCCGCAGGTCCTGGATAGTCGGGATGGGATTGGAATCTCCAGAAGGAGCTGGAAAAATGAACCAGGATAAGATTTCAGCTTGGTCCCAGAGGAGCACCATGGCTCCAAGCTGTGGTGGAGGAGGAAAATATGGGCATTCACTCAGCATCTACTTTCCACACATTATCCGGGATGTCAGGCTGAAATTCCTAATGGATCCATGGATTCCAAGCTGGGGAATCTCATCCACATCTCTCACCACTCACACCAAACTGGTGACACACAGAGGGACACGAAAAGAATTCCAGGAGAGGATGGATCATCCAGACACATCTTCAAATTCCACAAAAAACTGACTGAGATGGACTCAAGTGAAGAAGACATGGAAAGGAGCCAGAACTCTGTGTTAGCAGAGGCAGAGCCACAACCTGTTACTCTGATTTTTTAAGWTTTTTTTAAGCCTTYTAACRTTTACATTCTGGTAAAGAACTCTCTCACACACTTTCTGTAAATAACTCATTGTTTTGCWTTCTTTTATGGAGRAGAAGGAGAAATTTGATGGACTGYTGGTTTGTCCASTGCCATTGGAGAGGTGGCACTGTCACCCTCCAAKCCACTGTCACTTTTGGAAATCTATAAATGTTGGAGTCAGAAAATAAACTTCCMTTTTTCCACCTCRAGAGCAGYGGTGTGTGCTTGTGTTGTTTTGTGTCCTGTAGTGACAACAATCCAAGGAATTCCCAAAACCTCAAGAGTGCAGGCTGGTGAGAGACCCTGCAGAGAGGCTCCTGCATTCCCGAGGTGCTTTTGGATAAAAAACTCTGGGAATTGCATTGATAAATCCAGGATTGTCCAATGTGCCTGAAGGATGAGTCCACTCCTTCCCATGGGAACAGCCATGGATTATTGCCACCAGCAGTGAGGGCTGCTTGTGCCTCCACCATCCACAGGATATCCTGAGCTGGATCCACCAGGATCACGGAGTCCAGCTCTTAAAGGGATGAACACGAGGATTGAACCCAAAACTGTGGTGTTTTTATCACCAGGCTCTGACCAACTGAGCCAATCCCACGCCCAAGACCAATCCAAGCTTTGCCTCCCAAACTGAAGGAGGGTTYTTCTGTCGCCATGATATTTTATGAAAAAAATCCTTTTGCTAGGATATTTTTCTCCTGAGAAGCTGAGAGGCCTCAGAAACGAAATGTAAACAATGGTTATCTGCTGCTGTGGAATGCAACAGGTGAATCTTCGATTGGTCTCACGTGGTTGTTTTTAATTAATGGCCAATCACAGTCCAGCTGTCTTGGACTCTCTGGTSAGTCACAAGATTTTATTATCAGTCCTTTCTATTMTTTTCAAGCCTTCTGATGAAATCCTTCCTTCTATTCTTTAGTGTACTTTTAATATAATATATATCATAAAATAATAAATCATCCTTCTGAAACATGGAGTCAAGATTCTCATCTCTTCCCTCATCCTGGGACCCCTGTGAACATGACCACATTTGGTGACCCGAGTGAAGAAAAATTCCACATTTTTCCAGCAGGACTCACCTGTGAGGTGAGTGAGGATCACCTCAGGCCCCTCGGTCCTGCTGAACACAGCCCGGACACCGACCCTGTACAGGGTGTTGGGCACCAGCTGCTCAATCCGATGGGCCAACACTCTGCTGCCCAGGTACCGAGTCCTGGCAACCTGTTTTCCTGGAAAAACAGGGATATTTCAGAGCTTGGAGCTCACTTCCTTCCTCCAAAGGAAATCGCTGCATTGCCCAGAGCTCTGGGGATTATCTCCATGAATAAAACCATGAAAACAAAGAGGAGGAAGGACCTTCAACAGGACCAGGTTTCCCAGCTGTGGRATCTCTTTCCCACCCGCCAGGAGCRGGTCAGGAATWTGGGAAGGYGCCTGGAATGTCCTTTCCCTGCTCACCTTTTCCTGCTCCCACAGGGCTCCAGCTGAGTTTGAATTTGGTGGCAGCGGCTGTGGCACTCCAGGCCAAGGACAGGCTGGTGCTGGTGTGGGATGTCACCTTGAAGTTGGAGACTGATCCCAGAGGAGCTGCAGGACGGGAACAACATCAGGAGTGTCCTGATTCCTGCCCAAAGGCTAATCATTAATGAGTCAAAATTATATTGAAGGGTTAATGAGTCAAAATTATACCAAAGAGTTAAAAATGACCTCTTTGTTTGTCCTTGGTGTCTCCTCATCCTCACCTGTAGGAACACCACTTTTTACGCCTTGAGGTCATCAGGGAGCAGCACGTTCTGCCCTAGAYCCAGTGGGAGCAAGGCCAAGACAGGCCAGGGTGATGGGAACATCATCAGGAGTGTCCTGATTCCTGCCCAAAGGCTCATCATTAATGAGTCAAAATCATATTGAAGAGTTAAAAATGGTGTCTTTGTTTGTCCTTGATGTCTCCTCATCCTCATCTGGAGAGACACCAGTCCCTGAGGTCATGAAGGAGCACATTCTACCCCAGATCCAATGGGAGCAAGGCCAGGACASGCCAGGGTGATGGGGACAACATCAGGAAAGTCCTGATTCCTGCCCAGAGGCTCATTATTGACACATTAATGAGTAAAAATGGTATAGAAGGGTTAAAAATGGCATCTTTGCTTATCCTTGGTGTCTCCTCATCCTCACCTGGAGAGACACCACTCCTTGAGGTCATCAAGGAGCACGTTCTGCCCAGATCCAGTTCAGGGGTCCATGGAGTCAGGAGATCCATATCCCAGTTCCCCAGGTGAAACACCCACCCAGAGCTCTCACAGCTGAGGAATATTCCATGTTCTCTTCCCCACAAGGGTCAGATCATTTCCTCCATGTGGTATTCCAGGGTTTCCAGTCACCCTCAGCCACTTTGGAACCTTTTCCAAGAATCCCCCCTCTGCTTTTGGATCAGCAGTGCTGCCTCTCCTGGGCTCCCAGGGCAGCAGAAGTTTGAGAGACAGGGACAAGGTTTGTCCATCAACTTTCCCTATTTTACACAAAGGATTTGCACCTGCTGCCTCTTGTCCAGGGAATCTGATCTCCCAGAAGGATTCCTTYGGAATTATGGAATTTTTTGAGGCAGGAGACAGCCCTTATCACCAAGCAAAAAGGACTGCACTAGGATGTTCCACCCTCTTCATCTTCCTATGGTTTCCTGAAGCAGATTTTATTCAAATTTCCTATTTTTCAGATTTTTTTTTCTGATGGATTCTAACAATGTTGAGGACTCAATATTGGTGTGAAATYTGGGATATTTGGAAGCTCAGTGAGTTCAGCTTCGGCACTTCACCACTGGGAAGGGACTTTGGATAAGGGACAGCGGCTTTAAACTGAACGAGAGCAGGTGGAGGTTGGATTTTGGGAAGGAATTCCTGCCTGTGAGGGTGGGGAGGCCCTGGCACAGATTTCCCATTGATGTTGTGGCTGCTCCATCCCTGGAAGCGTCCAAGGCCAGGTTGGATGGGGCTTGGAGCGAGCTGGGATAGTGGAAACTGTTGGAACAAGATGGGCTTCCAACCCTTCCAAATCTTCCCACTCTTCCAACCCTTCTAAACTTTCCAACTCTTCCAACCCTTCCAAATCTTTCAACCCCTCCCACTCTTCCAACTCTTCTAAACCTTCCAACCCTTCCCACTCCTCCAACCCTTCTAAACTTCCCAATTCCTCCAAACCTTTCAACCCTTCCAAACYTTCCAAACCTTSCAACCCTTCCAAACATTCCCACTCCTCCAACCCTTCTAAACTTTCCAATTCCTCCAAACCTTTCAACCCTTCCAAACCTTCCAACCATTCCAAAACTTTTCAACCCTTCTAAGCCTTCCAAACCTTCCAACTCTTGCAAACCTTTCAACCCTTTCAACCCTTCCAAACATTCCAAATCTTCCAAACTTTCCAATCCTTCCAACTTCTCCAAACCTTCCAACCACTCCAATTCTGCCAATCCACACCAATCTGGGACATTACAAACCTGAATCTCTTCCCAAGCCCGGAGCACAGGGACAGCCCCAGCCAGGGGCACAYGAGCTCGAACCAGATACTCAGAGGTTACGCCCTGTAGTAGCTCCTCCACCCTGCCCCCTGCACTCACCTGTCCTGGCCGAGGTGGTGACCCCAGGGCCCTCCCCGGGGCCAAAGAGCACGGACAGGGAAATGACGTACTCGGTGTCGGGGGCCAGGCCACGGAGCTGCTGGGACGTCACCGACCTGCCCAGGGACAGGTGCCGGGGACGGTCCTTGCCAAGGAACTCTTTGGAAGAGAAAATAGAGGAGAAAGAGGCTGGAGAGCAGCTCTGTGGCATCCTGGGAAACCCACCGCGTTCCCTCGGCTGGAGGACACGAGCTCCAGGACAACTCAGGAGGAATTTCCTCATGGAGGACACGAGCTCCAGGACAATTCAGGAGGAATTTCCTCATGGAGGACACGAGCTCCAGGACAATTCAGGAGGAATTTCCTCCTTCTTTCCTCATGGAAGACACCTGCTCCAGGACAATTATTCCCTCATGGAGGACACAAGCTCCAGAACATTTCAGCAGGAATTTCCTCATGGAAGACACCTGGTCCGGGACAATTCAGGAGGAACTTCCTCATGGAAAGGGTGGTCAGGCATGTGAAGGGGCTGCTCAGGGAGGTTTGGAGTATCCATCCCTGGAGGTGTCCAAGGAACACCTGGAGGTGGCACTTCCATCACAAGGTGAGGATTGGGCACAGGTTGGACCTGGAGGTGTTTTCCAGCCTCAGGGATGCTGGGATTCCATGTGTCCACCAGGGCAAGGGAGAGTTTCCCTGTGGTTATTTATTTTGGAATTTTAACACCCAAATGATCCAAACCAGTTGAGAGGAACTGAATCCAAACCATCTCACATCCAGGGACCACAGTTATCTGGGAATGCTCCCTGCCTCCTTCCTGGGGACTCACTCTGTGTGGGGCCGGGGCCAGGTCGATCCTTGAAGGAAAGACATTCTGTGCTGTTYTTGTGAGCCAGCAAAGGCCTCCTGAAGATAAGGAAAGCCCCAWAWCTCTCCTGAGGAAGACACCAAGGTTGTCACCATGGAGACGTGATGAAGGAGAGAAAGTTAAGAGATATGGACTYTAGCTGGCTCACAGAATGATGTGGCTCCTCGATCACCCACTGAGAATTTTGTTTCTTTCCTATAACCAATGGGCAGTGAATGTGTCCGTTAAGTGAATGTAAATATCTTGAAAAAGTATAAAAGCAACACGTTGCTGTAATAAATCTCTCTTGTGTCGCAGACATATCTTATGAAAAATCCTTTCCTTAGGATTTTTCCTCCTGAGAAGCTGAGAGGCCTCAGGAACAAAATGTARACAATGATTATCTGCTGCTGTGGAAGGCAACAGGTGGATCTGTGATTGGTCTCATGTTGGTTGTTTCTAATTAATGGCCAATCACAGCCCAGCTGGCTCAGACAGAGAGCTGAGCCACAAACCTTTGTTATCATTCTTTGCTATTCTATTCTTAGCTAGCCTTCTGATGAAACCTTTTCTTCTATTCTTTTAGTGTAGTTTTAATGTAATATATATCATAAACAATAAATCAAGCCTTCTGAAACATGGAGTCAGATCCTCGTCACTTCCCCAATCTGAAAACCGCTGTGAACAGTGTCACACTCTTGCGCCCTTCTGACGGAGTCGTGGCGCTTTGTGCTGTGTCGTGCTCTATAACGACATCACCTCAGGGCCAGGAATAATCCCTGGCTTCAGCTCATGCTCTGGAATTGTGGGAGAGGCTGCTTGGAGCAGTTCATGAGCTGCACCCCCCCCCCACTTCCAGCACTCCTAAGGTTCTCCCGTTCCAGGGAGAGCAGTGACGGATCTCACCTGGTGTCGGACCCCAGGCCAGCCGGTACCCCGTGGCTCCCATGACTGAATCCCAGGACACCAGGAGGCTGTTGATGGAGATCTCACTCACTTTCAGCATCTGGACAGTGCTGGATGCCACTGCAGGAGAGAAGAGTTGCCCAGCTCCATCGAGGTCCCAACAGCTCCAAAGATGTCCCCAAACCCAACGATGCAGAGAAGTGACAGCAGTGACACCAGCTCTGTGCCAGCACCCCCCATGTCTGCATGGGCTGAGCGCCACCCCTGCAGCAGGACACTCACCCGTGGTGGCTTTGCCAGTCACCACYGGTCCCTCGATGTCCCCAAAGATGGGGTTGATGGTCACCGTGTGCTCCACGCCCGGCTCCAGCCCCTGGATCATGTAGTAGCTGTAGGAGCTGCCGAGGGTCACGTCCTGGATGCTGCCCTCTGTGAAGGGAATGGTGTCCCCTGGCTCAGACACTGTCCCCTGGCTCGGCCCATGTCCCATCCAGTGTCCCCTGTCCCATCCTGTGTCCCCCGGCCCTGCCCCTGTCCCCTGTTCCAGCCCCTGTCCCCTGCCCCAGCCCCTGGCCCAGCCCACCCCACCCTGAGGCACACTGGGACCACCCCGGGTGGGTGCAGGTGGAAATAATCCACATCARCCCGGGAGAAGCTCAGGGACCACCGAGGCAAGTCAGGTTTTGCAAAAAACCCAAACCGGGCATTTTGGGGTCTGGGAGTGATCCCGTAAAGGTTCCACAGCCTGCCCAGTCCTGGTGATTCCGTGCTGGAGTCACCCTGCCTTCCCCGCAGGAACTGAAGCCAGCGATGCCCTAAAACCCAGTTTTAATGTCCTTGTTGTGGGCTAAACCCAGCTCAGCTAAACGTGCCCAGCAGGAGAAGAGTTAAACCCSAATTCCTGCGGATCCACCCCGATTYCCAGMGGCAGGGAGGCGCAGGATGCGGAGGAAAACCTCTAAAAGAGGGAAAATGCCTTTTCCACTTTGGTCACTGGATGGTGCCACGTCCCCATTCTCTGTTCCAGCAGCACCCGGAGCCCCATCCCCCTTTTCCCACCKGCTCTCCACATCCCCCACCTCCASTTTGTGCTCATCTAATCCCGGTTTTAAAAGCCAGACGAGGAAAACCAAACCCCCGCCGTGCTTGGGACGGGATCCCATCACCACACCCCTAATCCCGGGATGGGGTGGGGTTTGGGAAGCGGACCCAGAGTTTGTGCTCATCTAATCCCGGTTTTAAAAGACAGACGAGGAAAACCAAACCCCTCCCGTGCTTGGGACTAGCAGCAGAGTCCGGATCCCATCACCACATCCCAAATCTCGGGATAGGGTGGGATTGGGAAGTGAACCCAGAGGCCAGGGGGGGGCTGCCCTCGGGATTTTCCACCTCTGGAATTGGGGTGAGCTGGCACCAGGTGCAAAAGCAGCTGGAAATTCGGGGTGGAGGTGATGTGGTTGTGCCACGGTCCCCTCAGTGTCCCCAGTCCCAGACCGAGCTCCATTCCTAGCTGGGATATTGGGCACAGCAAACTGCTGAGTTTTGGGTTCATTAAAAAGCCATAAAAGCTGGTTTATGTCTTCCCTGTGAGGGTTTTTCCCTCCTGGTGACCTCTAGAGCTGTTCTCCCACCTTTCCTGGTGGAGATGTCTCCTTCCACCATATCCAGGGGAGCTGAGGGAGAGGAAAATGTGGTTTTTGTTCAAAGCCTGGGTGTCCTGACACCCCTGAGCCCCAGAAACATCCATCTCCCAAGGCCAAAATCYGCCATCAAACTGGAATTTCTCACTCCTGCTCCCCCTCCCAGCACCATGGAAAATATCTTTGTGCTCAGGGCAGGAGAAAAGCTCCAGCCGCAAAGGTGCATCTGTCTCCAAACTCTCAAATTTGCCTGAAAATGAGGATTCTGGGGGATACAGCCTGGTTTTAGTGCTGCAGAGAGAAAAGCCACAAACACAGGAACTTCCAGGCTGTCCCTTCAGAAATCACATACTCAGCTGTCCCCCAAAAAGGGGTGACCCCAAATACTCAGGGCTKGGCAGCTCTGCAGGGAGGGTTTTCCCAGCTCCTCTCAGCTATTCCAAGGCTCCTCATGGAATACTAATTCCATGTAACAAGGCTGGATATCCACCAGCCTGCTCCAGGCAGAGCCACACCAGGACATTTTGCATCCCTGGCAGAGAAAACTCCACCAGCTACAGATCCAAAAAAAACCCAATTCCCTCTGGACACAGATGGAATCCAATCCAAACCAAAGTGCATCCAACACCTTGGGAATCTCACAGCTCCCATCTTTCCATGCCTGCTCCTAATACACACACCCAGCCCTGTCTGTACCTGCTGATGTCCAGGTGAGCCTGAATCCCASCCCATCCATACCTGCTGATGTCCAGGTGAGCCTGTATCCCGTTGCTCCCCGCACAGGGCTCCACCGGGCCTGGAGCGTGTCCGTGGTCTCGTTCTGCAGCACGAGGTTCTCCACAGGCAGGAGCTTCACTGCAAGGAGGAAAGGAAAGAAAAGTTCAGACCCTCCACTTGGGGATGGAGGACTTTGCTGTTTCTCCATGAATGTTCCTCCAGCTCACCTGGGTGAAGGGAACACCTGGAAGGAGGTGGGTGGGTGGGACTGAGCTCTGCTCCCACGGAATGAGGGGCAGGACAAACGGGAATGGCCTCAAGCTGTGCCAGGGGAGGTTTAGGTTGGATTTTGGGAAAAACTTCTGGATGGAAAGTGTGGTCAGGCATGGGAGGAGCTGCCCAGGGCCGTGGTGGAGTCACATCCCTGGAGGGATTTCAAAGCCATGTGGATGTGGCACTTGGGGATGTGGCAGTGCTGGGAATGGTTGGATTCAGGGATCTTAGAGGGTTTTTCCAGCCTTAATGATTCCCTGAGAGGGATTTCCAGGAGCTCCTGCCCAGGGGCTGAAGGCATCTCACAAACCAGAGGGAGAACAGCCCAACCTGTGACTATCCAGGGCCAAACATCCCCGAGCACCAACTTTGTGAGGTGTGGGTGCAAAACAGGAGGGAAAACGATCTCCCACATTCCCCCAAACTTTAGGATGGCTCCATGCCCATCCTAAAGTTGGATGGAATTGGGAAGATCCTGGTGTGTGAGGCCACCAACTCTGAGGTGGGGACGGTTGGATTCAGGGATCTTAGAGGGTTTTTCCAGCCTTAATGATTCCCTGAGAGGGATTTCCAGGAGCTCCTGCCCAGGGGCTGAAGGCATCTCATAAACCAGAGGGAGAACAGCCCAGCCTGTGACTATCCAGGACCAAACATCCCCGAGCACCACCCTTGTGAGGTGTGGGTGCAAAACAGGAGGGAAAACAATCTCCCACATTCCCCCAAACTTTAGAGGATGCCCATGTCCACGAGGGAAGAGTTAGGATGGGATTGGGAAGATCCCAGTGCATGAGGGCACCAACTCCAAGGTGGGGACACCACAGCTGGGGACAAAAGGGCCCAACCACGGTGGGGACAAAAGGGCCCAACCACGGTGGGGACAAAAGGGCCCACCCAGCTCTTACGGGTCCTGCCCAGAGCAGCCACGGGCTGGCTCGGGCCCTCAGGATACACGGCGTAGATGCTGATGCTGTATTCCCTGTCCTCCTGCAAGTTTTCCAGCAGGTGGGAAGAGACATCGCCCCGCAGGATCTGCTCGAAGGTCACCCCAGGCTTGTTGGCTGCAAAATCAAGGGGAAAAGGGATGGTGAGGGCTTCCCAGGAGGATAAATCCCACCAAGGAGGTCTTCACATCGTGGAGGCGGCTCAGGGGTGTGGTTGGAGTCTCCCAATCCATGTGGTGGAATTCTGGCTGTGCTGTGCCAGCCTTCAGATCCCACAGAGAGGAGTGGGAGGCATCCCAAACTCATCCCAAATCCCCACCAGGGCAGGCACTTGAGAGGGAAAAATATCTGGATGTGCCAGGGCAAACAAGGAATTCACAGCGTCATCCTCAGCTTGTTCTTCCAAGGAAAAGTCTTTCCAAGGACTCTCCTCCATCCTGGAAGAACCACAATATTTGGAAAAGTCTATCCTGGACTCTTTCCAGAGTCATGCCAGGAGGTCACAGCGCCTTCCCTGCCCTTGGATCACTGCTCCTTATAAAGCAAACACCAAGAAAAATAAAATAAAATTTGATTTAAATCAATAAAATTAATGAAAAATTAATAAAACTCACCCCTGGGGATGTAGATCTTGTAGCCCTCCAGCTTGCCCAGGGGAGGTGTCCAAGCCACCCTCAGGCTGAAGGGTCCTTCTTCTATCACACGGAAATTGGTGACTGGAGGCACAGGAGCTTTGGGGACACAAAAATAGGGCAGAAATGGAGGTGGCAGTGCTGGAATGCTGGAAAAGATCCTTGGAAAACCTTTTGTCTTCAGGGACAGAGAGACACAAAGAGGAGAAGCACCAGCTCTGGTTCCTTAAAATCAACAGTCCCTCTCCTACCAACTCTTTTCCCACTTGAAAATAGGGACGAAACATCCCAGGGCAGAAAGTTTGGGAGTTTTCTCTGGGAATGGTGTTGGGATCTGAAATATCCTCTCACAAGCAGAGGAAATCTCCCCTGGGCAGGGGAAACTCCGCAGTTCTCGCAGACTGAGCAGGAATCCAAGCCATGAATCAAAGCTTGCTTTGCTCCCACGGCCACAATTCCAAGGGAGAGGAGCCCGTTTGGATCCAGCCAGCCATGGCAGACGGATTTATGGCTCCTGCCTCTGGCTTCGTGTTGGGGATAATAAAGAGGAGAGATCAAATGGCTTTATTTCCACCCATAAAGACATTCCATCTTCTTGCTGGCAAGTACAGATGAGCCAAACCTCATTGAGGAGCTTTATTTATTCATCCTGTCAGAGACCTTCCCTCAAGAAGACAAACAATTCTGGACATCGTAGGGGGTGCGGAGAGGGAACAAGAGGCAGGGAAGAAAGGAATARTTCTTTAAAAACCCCTCAAGCAAAGCAGGATTGGAGCTTCATCCAGGGAGCAGACTGGGATTAGTGAACTCTGAAAATCCCTAAAAACAGAGATGGTGAAAGTCCAGTCCCACTTTAAAACGTACTCCTGGCATGTCCCCATGTCCTTTCTTGRGAATGGAGATTCCTGCTTTTGGTRGGGTGCCCCTCAAAGTCACCCTTTRTTTATTCATCCTGTCAKAGAGCTTCCCTCAAGAAGACAAAAAATTCCAGACATCACAGGGGATGTGGGGAGGGAACAAAAGGCAGGGAAGGAATAATAATTCTTCACAAAACCCCTCGGGCTAAGCAGGGCTGGGGCTTCATCCAGGGAGCAGAGTGGGATTAGTGAACCCCTKAAACTGTGAAAATCCCTAAAAGCAGGGRTGGTGAAAGTCCAGTCCCACTTTCAAACATTCTCCTGACACATCCCCATATTCCTGCTTCGGGTGGGGACACCTCTCAAAGTCACCCCTTGAGGGTCAGCAGAAGAGATCTGCCCCTGGATATCGGTCTGGGTGAGTGACATCAACCTCTACTTCAAGAATTGGGTTTGGGGTTTTTTTACTAATTTTTATAACAATTAATATAATGACTTCAATATAATTACTATAGCATAATTACTTTGATTGATAAAGTGCACGATCCTGTCCTATGCTGGTAATTTTAGCTTCTCTTCTGTGCAGTAAATAACTCTTATGAAGATCTTTTCATCTACTAATTTATCATAAGAAATCATTAATCTTAATATAAATTTTATGTAATATAAATAAACCTGGTTTGCCATCTTTATCCTTGGACAAAGGTTCAACCACACCTCTRTAATTCCTCAGATTTAATRYRTTGACAGCCYGGGGTTGGGATTGGATCCAGCCCCGTCCAGGCTCCTCTTGGAGGAGTTTGGAAAGCCAAGGAGCTTCCTGCACCTCAGGACTCAATGGAAGCTTCTCTCATAAAATTTGAAGCTCCAAACCCATGCCACCATCCATCCATCCATCCCTCTCTCATCCATCCATGCCACCATGCCATCATCCATCTATCCTGCTATCCATCCCACCATCCATTCCTCCCTCCCTCCTCCATCCATCTACCCATACATCCATATGTCCATCCATCCACCCATCCCACCATTCCATCTATTCTGCTATCCATCTCACCATCCATCCCTCATCCATCCCTCTCTCCATCATCCATCCATGCCACCATTCATCCATCCACCCATCCCTCCATCCATAATCCATGCCTCCATCCATGTCACCATTCCATCATCCATCTATCCCGCTATCCATCCCACCATCCATCATCCATCCCTCCACCCATCCCACCATCCATCTCACCATTCCATCATCCAYCTATCCCGCTATCCATCCCACCATCCATTCCCCCCTCCCTCATCCATCCATCCATCAATCCATCTACCCACACACCCCTCCTTTCATCCCACCATCCCTCCATCCTTTCTCCCAAGCTTCCATCCCTCCATCCCTCCCTCCTCTCCAGCCCTGGGTCGGGTGTTTTCCGCAGGGCTGGCCCAGGGGACCCTCACCTGTTTTCCCTTTGGTGGCTGCTGGCTCCCCGAGGGCCCCTCCGTAGCTGGCCCTCACCGTCAGCTCGTATTTGGTGCTGGGCTTCAGGTCTGTCACCAGCACCGTGGTGGTGTCCCCGTCCACCTCCATCTGCCACACAGGGGGACAAGGGACACCGCCGTCACACCCACAGCAGAACATCAGGCCACCTGCCACACCTGCTCAAGGTGACTTCCATGAGCAGGAGCCTCTTAAAACCCTCGCCCAGAGGTTGTGATCCTCAAATTGTGGAATAACCCAGGAAATAAAACATGGGGAGTGCATTAAGGGCAAAGGTGATCTCAAATTCCTYTGAAGAAAATGAAGGGAAAAAAACCCAAGAAAATTCCTTTTAAGCTCAAAGAAGGAATTTTTGATGTAACCTGAGGGCAGGAGATGGAAACAGAACTTCAGGATCTCACAATAACAGGGAAAACACAGAAGCTGCCAAGGATGATCATTCCAGTTAAATACAATTTTAATAATTAATACAATTAATAATCTCCACCTTAATAATTTAAGCTTTCATAGCTTTCTTCTATTATTAGGAATCAAAGCTTTTAGGGCAAGTATCTTCTGCCCTTCAGTGTTACTCCCAAACTTTGTGCTGTGTGGGATGAGCTGGAGCACACGGCAGCATCCCTCACACAAGGACATGGAAAATCCCAAAACCCATAAAGATGTCACCAAAATGAACAGCTCTGGCAGCAGGAGGAGCAGGAGATGCTGCCAGAGAGGCTGGATGGGATGGAGTGGTGGCATCATGAAGATAAGGAGAGAAAAGATTGGATATTGGGAAGGTTGGGTGCCACCTCCTAACCCAGCATGACCCCTCCAATATTGGGAGCTGGAACCCAGCGCTGGGAATTGTAACTGGTGGATCCCATGGTGCATCCACACCCCTGGTGGATCTRCAGCTTCACRTCAACCCTCAGGAAYTCCTGCCAATCCTKCTGTCACCAGGATRGCTGAGGGACGTGGTGCCACCTCCYTCAGCTGTGCCCTCAACATGGAATSACCCCASAACAYTKGGAACTGAACCCCAACACTGGGAACTGAAACTGGTGGATCCCATGGTGGATCTCCACCTTCACGTCAACATTCTGGTATTCCCACCAATCCCATTGTGCCCAGGATGGATGAGGAACATGGTGCCACCTCCTAACTGGGCTGTGCCCTCAACGTGGGATGACCCCACAACATTGGGAACTAAAACCCAACATTGGGGACTGAAACTGGTGGACCCACACGTCCAACCCTCAGGAATTCCTGCCAATCCCGCTGTCACCAGGACGGCTCTGGGACATGAAGTGACCTCCTAACTGGGCTGTGCCCTCAGCATGGGATGACCCCAACACATTGGGAAAGGAAACCCAGCACTGAGAACTGAAAGTGGTGGATCCCATGGTGGATCTACACCTTCACTTCAACCCTCAAGAATTCCTGCCAATCCCACTGTGCCCAGGATGGCTGAGGGACATGGTGTGACCTCCTAACCAGGCTGTGCCTTCAACATAGGATGTCCCCTCAACATTTGGAACTGAACCCCAACACTGGGAACTGAACCCCAGCTGGTGCCCTCTAACACGGGAGCCTGGCCCTACCTGCCGCTGGTGCTCCGGCTCCAGATGCCCCGGTGGCAGCGAGGGGTGGACGTGGACATGGTACCCTGTCACCCTGCCCGTGGCTGCCACCCACGAGAGCCTCAGGGAGCTGTGGCTGTGCTCGCTGACACGCAGCTCCCGAGGGCCSAGGATCTGCTCAGCTGCAAGAACACAAAGGAAAGAGTTTGGATTGGATTCCACCATGTGTGGAAGTTCATGGATGGAGTCAACACATTCCACACAGAGAAAGCCGTGGGTGTCACTCAGGTTGGGAGCACTGGGATCTGTTTCCAGACAGGAGATGATCCAGCARGAATTTTTTTTGGCCAGTTTTTTGACAGTACAAGGCAGGAAACCAAAACAGGTTCTGGCTACGCTTCCCCAGTGAACACCTGGTTAATGCACGGGGCAGCAGCTCCWCCCTGCCCTTCTCCTTCCCAACACTGGAGAAATCTGCCAGGAAGCTTGGACTCTCCATGCAATGTCTCAGGAAGCCCTGAAGTGCTGCAGAACCACAAAAGGGGCCAAAATAAAATAAAAAAAAAAAAAGACCCCATTTCTACCCCAAGCTTTAACTCAGCTTCTCATCAGCTCGTGAGACAAGAAGGGGCAGGAGTTCAGTGCCATCACCTCTGGGTTCACTGCAGTGTCAGGATCTCTTTGGAAATATCTTTGGAGACCTCTTTGGAAACCTCTCTGGATCTTCAGCAGGGAATGGAGTTCTTCCCCAGACCTCGAGCTGTGCTGCCAGAATTCCCTGTGACGACCCCACAACGAAATACCCCAAGGAGCAGAAATGCTGCTCCATCCCCTCCATCCCACTGCTGCTCCTTTTGTTTGATCCAGCGTCAAAATAAAAAAAAATAAAAATAGAGATACCAGAATCTGGTATACCTAAAAAAAAAAAATCAAAAAATAGGGATCCCAGGATCTGGTATCCCTAAACAAACCATGGTGAGGCAGCCACAAGAAAAACACCCAGGACCACTGTCCCCAAAGCAGGAGCTGCTCCATGAGCTGGTTGCTCCTCTGGGGTCACCCAACCCCTCCAGCTCATCCAGAGGGAAGCTCTGGATGTGCTTCCATGGGGAAGTTCATTCCCATGGAAGCACATCCAGAGGCTGGTTTGAGCAGATGGGAAGCAGGATCAGGGGAGAACCTGGCCTCACCTTGCACCCTGTGCTTGACAGGACGTGGTGGCTCCGAGGCGGTGAAGCAGAGCCTCCGAGAGAGTTTGGGAGCCACATCTGGGAGCAGCTGGAAATCCTCCACGTAAAGCACGTGCTCCGCAGAGGGATCTGAAGCAATCCTGCCCAGCTCGTTCTTGTCAGCATTCTTAATCCCTAGGAGAGGGAAAATGGACGTCAAACACCATCCATGGGGCAGGGCAGGCTTTGGAAAGGGGGAGCAATGCGCTGGCCTTTGAGTTTGGCGTCAATTTTGGGTTGTGCTGCCAAGGAAAAGGAGGGAACAGGAATGGAGCCTCAAGCTGGATGGGGGAAGCAGAGGAAGCCTCTTCCATCAGGGAAAAGAGGTCAGGATTTCTCCAGAGGTGTCATAGAGATGTGTCAGTGCTGGTAATGGGCTGAGAAATGGGAAAAAAGGAACAGGGCAGGATCTGGCCTTGTCCTTCCCMTTGGGTACAGAGACATTCCTGTGCTGAGCAGACAACGGGATTTTGGGAGGCTGTTCGAAAATTCCAGGCTGTTCCTGTGGTTGAACCAAAAAAAAAGGCGGAACAACCCACCCAATAAACCTATCCTTCCCCAATTTCCACCTCACATTGGTTCAAATCGACCTGGTTGCTCTTTGTATTGAAACCCCACCACCATTCCTGTCATTCCCTGAGATATTTGGGGAAGGGAAGGATTAGGCTGGTGGAATTTCACTCTTGGGGTTGGGGAGAGCAGTGGAACCTTTCCTCATTCATGGAATTATTCTGAGGGACRTTTTTGAGTCAATCTCTGAGTCCCATTAAGAGAGAACTTCAGAAGCAAAAGCATTTTCAATTGTTTTTTTTTTCCCTAAATGTCACATCAAAACATTTTGACTTTTATGGAACCATTTATTGAACCCCTTCTGAATTCCCAAGTGGCTTTGACAGATACAAAACCACGGATTTTCACTGAATAAACCAGTTTTTGACAACAACAACAATATCCAAGAACACAACAATTTTCCTGGACTTGCAGTGGCTTCCAAAGGCTGAGCCTGGGGATGGGAGCAGTTTTTAGGAAGAGGGTGTTGTGCACCAGGAGTATTCCCTGGGGAGAAGAACCAGGGTTGGTCACACAGGAGAAGAACGAGGGTTGGACACACAGAGGATCTGGTGGCCACACATACCCACAGCAAACACGGTCACCCCCCCATCCTGCAGGATCCGGGCTCCCTCTTCCACGGAGTCGCTGGATTTCCCATCCGTGATSAGAACCACCACCTGCAAGGGTTGGSAWAACAGCCAGGGAAGAAACAGACCCAACATCAGGAGGTCAGGSTGACACCTGTGGGGTTTTGCGTCCCTGAAATCCCTCTCCTGGAATTAAATCCTTCATAAACCCCACACCTGTGAGGAAGCTCCCGTGGAATCACTGCCATGAGCTGCTCCCCTGAGGATCTTCCCTGCAGGGCCCCCCTGCCCTTGTGTCTCATCTCTGCTTGGGGCAGGAAGTCCAGGAGGAAATTCCTGCCAGCACTGGGAGAGGATTCATCCCTACAAATCCTCATGAGCAGCTCCCAAAGGAGGACTAGGTTTGGATTGGATACTAGGAAAGAATTCTTCCCTGTGGACAGGGATAACTCACAAGATCATGGAGTGACAGGACAAAGTGGGAATGGCTTCCCACTGCCAAAGGGCAGGGATGGGTGGGATCTTGGCAATGAGGAATTCCTGGCTGGGCTGGAATTCCCAGAGCAGCTGCGGCTGTMCCTGCRTCCCTGGAAGTGTCCAAGGCCAGGYTGGATGGGGTTTGGAGCAGCCTGGGATGGTGGAAGGTGTCCCTGCCCATGSCAGAGGGGTGGCACTGGATGGGCTTTGAGTTCCCTTCCAACCCAAACCATTCCAGGATTCTGGGATGATCCAGCTGCTCCCTGGACAACACCCCAGGAGCTCACCCACCTTTGCTGCCTCCTCTCTCAGGGTGTCCTGGTGGGCCAAGGCCTGAGCTGCAAAAGCCAGGGCTGAGCCTGTTTGGAGGCTGCTGCCTTTGGAGGAGAGATCCTGAGCTGCATCCAGCCTTTCTCTGATGGTCACGTAATCCGTGAGCTYCACACTCATCCTGGGAATGGGAGATGGGGGAATAAAGAGCAAGGRGTGCACTGAAAGTGGCCATAACCAGCAGTAATGTTGACATTTAGTTTCTTTCCAGTTGCCCCGAGCAGCTGTGGCTGCCCCTGGACCCCTGAAGTGTCCTAGGCCAGGCTGGATGGAGCTTGGAGCAGCCTGGGATAGGGGAAGGTGTCCCTGCCCATGGAAAYTGGAATGAAATGGTCTTTAAGGTCCCTTCCCACCCAAACCATTCCATGGATTCAACTYATCCCAGAAAGTTCTCCTCACAGTGGTGAGGGGAGTGCAGGGAATGAGCCCCAGACCCTGGTACCACAACCCAGGACCTAAAACTTGGAATTTGAGTGGTAAACCCATCCTTCCTGCCCTGAACTGGGAATTTGAGTGTTAAACCCATCCTTCCTGCCCTGAACTTGGAATTTGAGTGTTAAATCCACCCTTCCTGCCCTGAACTGGGAATTCCAGTGCTAAACCTATCCTTTCTGCCCTGAATTTGGAATTTGAGTGTTAAACCCATCCTTCCTGCCCTGAACTGGGAATTCCAGTGCTAAACCCATCCTTCCTGCCCTGAAAGAATTCCCTGTGGCCAAGCAGCTCTGGATGACTCTGCTGAGGGTCCAACTCTTGCTCAGAGGTTCCCCAGAGCTGCAGAAGCTCCATCCATGAGCTGGATCCCAGGACTGGCTGGAGGAGGATGGTCAGACCCACCTTGGTGTCTCCCCATACAGAGCCAGGCCCAGCTGGACTCCTCCTGTTCCCGTCCCCGCGCTCTCGAAGGATCTGGCCACGCTCCCGATGAAATCCTGGAGCAGCCGGGAGCTCTCCTTCCCTGTGCTTCCCTCCGAGTGCCCCACCAGGAACAGGACCTCGGCCACCTCTGCTGTCCTGCAGGCTGGGGGACAAGAGGGACAGGGAGTGAGGGAAACCTCCCAGAGCCACCCGAATTCCCAGGACACCGAAAGGAAGGAGTGCTTCCCTTCCACATGTTTAGGTCCTTCCCAGAGTGTCGTGTTCCCCTTAATTTCCTCCTAATTCTTCATTTGGAAGTTCTGACCCAGGAGAAGCTTCTCATCCAGAGATGCCCCATCCTGGGAAGTCTCCAAGKCCAGGAAAACCTGGKATAGTGGAAGGTCCCTGTCCATGGCAGAGCTGCCTCCATCCATCCTGATTTTTGAGAGTCTTCCTCACCCCACCCTCATTTGCATCCAGGAATAATGAGGAGGAAAACAACAAATAAGGGATTCCAAAGGGTGGGATGGTGCCCTTTTCCCTATAAACRTGACAATCCCAGCTCATTCTGGGGGATTTCCCCCCTTTTTTTTTTTGGGCAAAGATTTCCCAAAACCTCAGAATTCCTGCTTGGATCAGGCACCTGGAGCTGTCATGGGAAASGTGGGATGTTAAAGATGTTTGGATTGGTACCTTCTGGAGGAAATCCCACCCTGGACAGCTCTATCAATCACAGGGGGATAGGATGGGAGTTGGAATTTTCCATAAACATCCCATTCCATCCATCACGGCTTTGCCAGAGACATCTCCAAAGGTTGATTTATTGCCCCGCTCCCAGCCCGGAATTAAACAGCACCAGAGTCGAGTTCCTTGGTTAATTGATGGACAGCAGCTTAATCAAGCTAATTTCCGAGCTGATGCTGAAGATTCCATTAACTCCTTGTTGAATTTAACAGGTTTAGATGGATTTGTACCTCCAGATCTGGGGGCTGTTGGAAAAAGGAGGATCCCACCTAGCCTGGGACAATCCTGGGAGCTCTGGATTCACTCTGGAGGATTCTCCCAAGCATCTTTTCCCCTGAGACCAAAAAATACATCCATGAGGCTYTTCCCTGGAACTCCTTTTCCTTCTGCTTTTTGGACGCAGCCCCTCATCCCCAAAAGCTCCTTGTGGGCCTGCAGGGAGCTGGGGAGGTGAATCCTTGTGCCATCCCCACTCCTTAAAATCCAGGAGAAGGATTCAAGGCTTCCTTGAGGGTTTTCCTCTCCCATTTCCCAGGTCTTGGAATGCAGAGGGGATTTTTTTCCCTTTCTCCCCACTTTCCTCTGGAGCAGAGGCAGGACACGGAGCAGAGCCCTGATTTCTCCGTGAATCCCAGAGCAGGAATTCAGGCCGTGAATTCAGGCCTGAATTCAATCCCAGAGCAGGAATTCAGGCCCTGAATTCCTCTGAGGAACTTCTCTGCAGGGCCCTCCTGCCCTTGTGTCTCATCTCTGCTTGGGGCAGGAACTCCAGGAGGAAATTCCTGCCAGCACAGCGAGAGGATTCATCCCTACAAGCCCWGAATTCCTTTGGAGGCGCTCTGTTATCCACACCATCCCAACCCAAGAGGGTCCTGAGCAGGAATTAAAGGCCCCASAGCTCCACCCTGACAGRCCCATGTGTGGATCCAGGAAAMTCTGCTTGSAAAAGGGATTTTCCTCCAGGAAATRTCCCCAATGCTGCACCCGTGGTGACCCAGGYGTCACTTGTCACTCACCTTCATGAGCAGCCCCAGCTCGGAAGGGCCCCGTGGCCACCGCCAGGACAAGGATCTGGGCACACAGCATTCCCCTTGGGAAGCAGCTCCTGGGAACCCCTGGAAGCCAGCACAGAGCCTGGAGAGCCCCTCACCTGCAGAGGGGAAGAGGTTGGAGCTGGGGCCACCTGAGGGTGACGCTCCTGCCCACCCTCAGTGCCAGGAAAAGCTTTTCTCCAGCTGAAAAGGCTCCTCCTGGCTYGGAAAATTGGGATTGAAATCCATAAATCCTTGAATTCCTTCATTTCTTTGCTAATGCTTGAGAGTTCAGCTTTGCCCCTCCTTTCCCAATTTCAACCTGGCCCAAATGGGAATATTGGTGGTGGGATAAAAGCAGGAGAAACTTCCCACTTCAATTATTCTGGGAGAAAAGGCCAGGAAAATCAGGAATCAGCTGCATYCAACCCTGATCTCCAGGCTCCTAAATCCAGGATGAACTTCCTTGAGGGTGCAGCCCACCATGCCAGAGGAATCTGGAATTTTGGTTATTGCTGGTGGTTTAATGACTCCCCAAAACTGCTGCAGAATTCCTGTGACATTCCATGGAAAACAGGGAATTCTCCCTGTGGAACAGAAGTGGTGCTGCCAAAAGGGATTTTTATTCTTTTTTAATGGGCAATCAAATGTTATTTTCCTGCTCTGAGCCTCACCTGTTCCCAGGGAATTGYRGACAAYTTCCAAGGTGGAAATTATGGATTCRGGGYGGRAAAAAAATTTCMATGGCTTMATCCAGATTTGCTCTTTTCCAGGGATTTCATTAATTAATTTCCAATTAACACCAGGGATTAATGAGAATAAGATTCCTGTGACAACGAAGGTTCCAGGAGTTTGGGATGGAGGATTTCAGCTTGGAAGCATCCAGGGGAAAAGCAGGAAAACACCTGATGAGTCCTGGAAATGACATCCAGACCCTCCTCTCTTTTTTCCTGCTCCATGGTGACTCCCCACAAATCAGATTTTCACATTAAAAACACATTTTTAATCCAAATTTAGAGGCTTTTCCAAGCAGAAAAATCCCAGCCAAGTGTTTCTTGGGAAGATCACCTCCAGGCAGAACCTTCCTCCCTCTCCAAGAAATACAATTTGAGGGGAAAAAAATGTTGGATTTGCCCGTGCAGCTGCTGCAAACAGCAAGGGAGGGGTTTGGTGCCCTGAGCTCCAAATTCTGCAGGAAATCCCAGGAGAGGAGGGAAGGTTTGGGGTGGGTGACTCCAAAGGGGAATTTTGTTGGGAATCACTGCTCATCAGAGAGATTAATGGAATAAAGAACGGGATATTTGCAGYTCTGTCACCCTGCTGCCACGTGGGGCATCCGGGGGGACGTTTGTTCATCTGTTCCCCCTTAAAAAAGGTGGAATGGGATTATCCATTCTCAAAAAGGGAATATCTCCAGGGAAGCAGGATCCATGGCCAAGGAGAGGTGGGGATTTGTGGGAAAATCACYGGGTTTGAAGGAGGTGGGGGTTAAAAAAGGGTTGGAAAGTGATGGATGAAGAGATGGAGKGCCTGGCTGGCAGCCAGGGCTGCGCCGCTCCGGTTCCTCCAGCTGGAACTTTTCCAGGGTATTCAGATTTCCCAGTGCCCCTGAGGGGAACAGGAGCTGGGACAAAGGAAACAAAGATCCCAAAGGTTCTAAATCCCCTGGTCTCRGGGTCTCTGCTGCTCAGAGTGACCCCGAGATGTGTCAGAAAGTCTCTTTTCCCAGCCTGGCAGCTGAAGAAGGAGTCAGAGCTCTTCATTTCTCATTCTCAAGGGTGTTTGTTGTTTCTTATCTATAAAATTCTTTCTCCTGTCCTGCTGAGGTTTGCTCAGCAGGACAGACAGAGGCACACTGACCACCTTGGGGTGGTGTTAACATTTTATACTAAGAACTATGTGTACATTATTTACCATAACTTCCCAATACCTATCACCTATGTTAGACACTGAGCTTCTACTCTAAACCAGYCCAAAAGTGCCAWCATCACCCAGAAGATGGAAGCCAAGAAGAAGAAGGAAAAAGGACAAATTTGGGATCTCTGCTGGTCAGAGAGATTTATCCCTGAGATAAATCAGAAAGTGTCCTTTCCCAGCCTGGCACTGAAGGAGTCAGAGCTCCTCATTTCTCRGTTYCAAGGCTGTTTATTGTTTCTTATCTATAAAWTCTTTTCTCCTGCAATGCCGACAGAGCTGAAGGAGCATTTGGGGCRACACCCTCAAGAACACGGTGGGATTTTGGGATTTGGGATTGAGTGGCACTTTGGTGACCCCTTCCAACCCTGGGTATTCCATGATGCTCTGGAATCTCCTTCCCAAGCTCTCCCTGAGCCACGTCCCACYGGGGCAGGCGAAAAGTCATCCCAAAATTCCAATTCCAGACAGGTTTGGGGCACCTCGGGCCCTTCTGGGGCAGCACCAAGGGCTGGCAAACCATAAATTTGAACCAAGGGGTTCAAATTRTGCAGCAAGGAGGAAGCTGGGGTTGCTTCTGCCTCCTCATCCTCCCATTGGGAGCTGCCAACCTCTTCTTYCTCYCCCATCTCCCCATGCRGTGCTTCCTYGTCCTCCTCATCCACAGCTGCTTCCTTCTCATCCTCCTCATCCTCCCCATTGGGAGCTGCTGCTCCTCAACTTCTTCCTCCCCCATCTCCCCATGTGGTGCGTCCTTATCCTCCTCATCCAGAGCTTCTCATCCTCCTCTTCCTCCCCATCAGGGAGCTGCTGCCTTCTCACTCTCCTCATCCTCCTCCTCCTCCTGATTTTCCTCATCTGGAACTGCTGCCTCCTTATCTTCATCTTCCCCCATCAGGAGCTGCTGCCTCCTCATCCTCCTCATTCTCCTCATCTGGAATTGCTGCCTTCTTATCTTCCTCATCCCTTTAGAAGCTGCTGCCACCTCATCCTCCTCATCTGGAGTTGCTGCCTCCTCAACCTCTTCATCTTCCCCATCAGAACCTTGCCTCCTCATCCTCCTCGTCCCATCAGAAGCTGTTGAATCCTCATCTGCCTCTTCCTCCCCATTGGAAGCTGCTCCCTCCTCATCCTCCCCCATCAGGAGGTGCTGCCTCCTCATCCTCTTCATCCTCCCCACTGGGAGCAGCTGCCTCCTCATCCTCTTCATCCTCCCCATCAGAAGCTTGCCTTCTCATTCTCCTCTTCCTCAGGAGTTGCTGCCTCTTCTTCCTCCTCATCGGAAGCTGCTCCCTCCTCCTCTCCCTCCTCAGGTTCCTCATCCGGAGCTTCCTCCTCATCCTCCCCCTTGGGAGCTGCTGCTTCCTCTTCCTCCTCCTCCTCCTCCCCTGGCCCCTCTCCCTCCTTTCCCCTCCGCAGTTCTTTAACTGCAACCTGAGACTGAAGAGTGGCGAAAAGCAACAAAAAAACCCCCCAAAAACCGAAACCAAACCCAAAGGAGCCAAAGGCTGGACGGACAAACGGACACAGACGGACAGACGGACCGCGCTGCTCACCCGGCTGCTCCCCCGTTCCCAGGAGCGTCCCGGRGTCCCTGCGCCGGGAATCCGCGGCGGAGAAACTTCCAGGGGCTGGGGAAAAGCAGAAAATCAGGAATTCTGAGGCGGGAGGAGGGGCTGCTCCAGGCGGGCCCCCCCTTCCAGCTGCCCTTCCTCCCCGGGGATGGACGGACGGACAGACGGACGGACGGACGGATGGATGGGGAGAACGGGGCAGGCAGGGGATGCCACCCCGCACGCTCCGCGCAGGAATGTGGGAATGGAGAAGGGGAAGAAAGGGAGGGAAAGGGGGGGAAAAAAAAATTAAAATATTTTTACCTCGTGGGCATAAAACGATGATAAAATAACTGGGATGTTTGCAAGGGAAGGGGCCGGAGCAGGGAAAGGGGGAAATTTGTTCCCAGGGAGATAAAAATTCCAGGTATCAGCACCTGGAGAGGGTGGAAAAGCAGGCTTGGGGGGGAAGAATGTGATTTATGGCAAAATGTAGGAGTCTGACATTGCTGGGGGGCACAAGTGGGGGCAGCACAAACGAAATCCTGATTTATCTCCTCTCGCCACAGCAGAGATTTCTATGGAATTGTCTCCTGGAGAACTGGAGGCAGCGAGGAACTGGGCAGGAGGGGAGTGCAGGATCAAATRTTTGGGAAATGACCCCAAAAAGGGCCCGAGCATCACACTCGGCTCCGCGGGGTGGGGACAGTGCGGTGACCCCGGAGCGCCGGGTCAGGCGGGCAGGGAAGGAGTGGGACACATCCCATGGGAATTCCTGGGGAGGGAGGGCAGCTCCAAGCAGGATCCCAGGAATAATTCTGAATTCTCAACCCCTGCTCCAAACAGGATCCCAGGAATAATTCTGAATTCTCAACCCCTGCTCCAAACAGGATC
>JACDOX010000662.1:0-42376 GCA_014549065.1 Cardinalis cardinalis
GCTCCCCATGGGGATCCGAGTCTCCAAGAGCTTGGATTGTTTTTCTTCCAAGTGGTCAGGCGTCAGGCACAAGGGCAGTGGCAGCCCAGGCCCTGGTGCCTTCTGTGCTGAGGCTCTTGTGCTCTGCTCCATGGAGGAGGTGGAAAGGGGACGGTCATAGGAGCAGGCAGTGCCTGGCTCTGGGTGTTGCTGGGGCAGTTGAGGCCATGTGCCCTTGTCCAGTAGACTATCACCCTGGGAAAGYGCCCGAGGCCAGGCACTGGGAGGTCAGAGGCATGGTGAGGGCAGTGCTGGCATGTGTCTGTGCSATGGAGGAAAAGGAGGGAGAGAGCTGAAATGCCAGAGCAGCCATGTTGGGCTGTACACAGGCTGTGTATTTGCCCATGGGCTTGGGGAGGAAGGTGTGAGCAGAAGGGCCCAGCTGAGGCATGTCTTGGCTTGAGGCACTTAGTGCTCGCAGCTGGTCCCTGGTTTGCTTGTCCTGGGAAGTGCAGCTGTGCTGATGCTGAGCTGCCCAGGGGAGCCTTGGGGTTGGTCCTGCATGGACACTTGCCCGGCCCTGCAGAGGCTGGTCRTGCCGGTGGCATTGGCTCTGTTACTTTCTCTGTGTCTCCAGTGATGTATTGGTGGGGGAGAGGTGTGTKTAGATACTTGTTGGTGCACAGCCATGAAGAACAAGTTCTGTGTCCACATCTCCTGCCAGGTGAATTCTCATGGCACTCCCTAAAGCTTTGGGTCGAGAGGGAGCCAGGGGCACCAGAGGTGTTTGGGGCTGTGCTGTGGCAGTGCCCCGTCCCTGCCCCAGAGCGGAGCCGTGGGGTGGCCACGCAGCCCCGAGCGTGCTACTGAGGGGCTGCTGTGGTGTCTCCAGCGCTGCTTCATTTGCTGCAAGATGGAGGTGCCCACACCTGCAGGATGAGCAGGAGGGGCGGCAGCTGCTGCTGCCCTGGGGCTGTCAGGTTGTGGGTGCTGTGCTGGTGTCACGGGGCTAGGGGTCCGGTCGATTCTAAAGACTGTACTTTTAGACCYGAATGGAGATGGTGCTCCTGGGTTTATTGACATTTGAGCCTTTTGGAGCATCAGCATCCCATGTGTGAGCACAGGGCTTTCTGGTTGGTGGTGCTCCCAGGGGTGAGGGGGCAACTCTCTCACACCCAGGGGGATCGCTTGGGGACAGAGGACCTCTCCTGTGGCTATTAGTTCCAGGGACTGACAGTAGTGAGTTTTTTGGAGGAGATTCAGGTCCACTGCTCCCAGGGATAGGATCCACGAAGCGACAGGCTACGTAGTTAGCTGCACATAGCAGCCTGACACCCCAGACTGGTTTCTGGGCCATTTTCTTTTGTGTTTGCATTTTACTGCAGTGGGGGGGCGTATTGTTGCTGTGCTGACAGGGATGGGTGTGTGACTGTTGGTACAGGAGAGGGAGGTTTGTGTCCAAGTTGTGGGTTCCCTGCTGGGAGGTGGGAAGAAGTTTTAAGGCATTTGTTCAAGTGTTTTTTTTCCTTGGCTGTTCCTCCATTTTCTGGTGCATCTTCTCAGGATGTGYGGATCATCTCCTTTTGAGACACTTGGGCAATGAACTGGTTTGATGAACTGTGGAGACTCCACAGCGGCAGAGTTTCTTCTGTTGTTCGTATTAATTTGGTCAGCAGTGGAAGATCAAGGGAAAAGGGAGAAACAAACAGTACAGTTGTCCCTAGTTAATCCGCATGTCCATCTTCCCCTATCCCATGATCCACAGACCCCCCTATGCMGGGGGGTCTGCGGGGGGCAGACTGCAAAGAGGCACAGTGCAGCTCTCAACTCCCTGGCTCTCTCCTCAGCCTCCTCTGCACCCTTGCCCTGGCTGCAGGGCTCAAGCTGTCAGAGATCCTTGCCTCAACCTCCAGTCTTTTCACTGTTTCCCAGTTAGTTGTCCCCAAAGTGGTTTATTCCCTAATCCCCATGATGGCCCCCGAAGGGCACAAGATGGTGGTGGCCACATGGCATGGCCCCCCACTTGTGCTGCTTCTTCCCAAAATCCCTTTCTCCCTAACCTCTCGCACTCATCCAAGCCCTTCCTGTCCACTGAGTTCTCTTACCCATGGGCTACCTCCCCTTCATGTGGRCTCCTACCTSATCCCCTCCCCCAATGTGTTTTGTCTTTCCTCTTCCTGTTGTAATCCCRCCCATGTCTCCTTCCCGTGCCTGCAGCTCCACCTATCCTCTTCTGACTTCCAKTTCCCACACCTCTCATTCCGGTTCCGTCATCAGAACTGGATGTCGCAGGCCCTGGAACCAGAACCCGGAACCAGGAGGCATTTCTTCTTGCCACCCCAGTTCCTTACAGTTGTAGGGGAGCRCACCCTAACTGGGAGCCCTTCTCCTACCAAAATAAAAAGGAGTTTTGCAGGACTCAGAGGGAATTGGGGTGAAAAATCGCATATTTTAAGGGTCTTCTGAAGGCCACTTTTTCATCAAAAGTGTTGGTCCCTAGTGACAGCAAAGATTAAAGCACTTGAACAACAAGAAGCCGCTAGAGTTAGGGGAGCATCCGCTAGTTCTAGTGAAGGACCTAGAAACCTGGAATGTCTTAGGACCATGTGACTTGGTGACCTGGGGTTGTGGCTATGCTTGTGTATCCAACCCTTTGGGGTTGAAATGGGTCTCCCAAAAATGGTTCAAGCCCTCTATTCCATCGAGGGAAAGGACAACACCTGAGGCATCATTCCAAACTCCAGAGCAAATGAGGGATGTTAGAGTAGCTGCTTCTGGTGTTGCCAACACAAGGGAACCGGGAAACCAGTGCCCCCTGATAATTCAAACCCAGTTAATTTTTTCAGTAAATTTTATATTCTGTTTACATATTTTGTTTTGTCTTTCCTCCTATCTCTTGAGATGTGGCAAAGACACCTGTGGGCCCTGATGATTTTAGTCCAGTCTTGGGAGGTGTGCCACATCACCTAATCCAGAAACAACACATAGGTCACCCTGGTGCTAAAACGAGCATCTGTGTTCATTGACGGCTGCCGTGGATGACCCTCTATCCGTTTGCCTGGTCAGGATTTCCCTTTAATTACCTGAATACCTAAAAGGTCTGCAGACTTTGTTTAAAAGCCTACCAACCTTAGTCTGGCACAAAAATCTGATGCTACTCTCTTTCCCCAGAAACTCCCTTGTGGTAGAGGCAAGTAGGAAAAAACCTTAACGTCCTTGGCTAAAGAAGCAGTAGACTTCTGTCAAATGATGTGGATTGATAGCTCATGTGGCCTCCTCAGAGCAACCAGAAAAACTGCGTAAGGGGAGGTTTCTCATTTGTGGGGACCACGCATGGGCAGGAATCTTCCYCTCGCCTCCACGGATGCCCAGAGGCATGGCTGGGGCAATGCTGACATGTGCCTGTGCCAGGGAGGCAGGGAGCAAAGGGAGGGAGAGGTCTGAGATGCCAGAGCAGCAATTTTGGGCTGTACATGGGCTGTTTGCCAGCTCCAGCTGGCTTGGGGAGGAAGATAAACCCAGTTGGACCCTCAGCTGTGTCTGGAGCCCTCCTTCGACTTCTGATAGGCCGAGAGACCATCTATCCGGGACTGAGCATCAGGTGGGCTGGGAAGGCGGCTCTTTGGGATCCCGAGGAGTTTGCTTGCACCTGCCCAGGAGTTCCCCCACGGGGGAAACTGATCCCGCAGCTGGCACCTAAACAGGGACCTGGGCAGTTTTACTCGTCCAGGTCTCGGAGAGCGACTCCTTGGCGCCGCAGCTCTGTGAGCGGCAGCGTCAGGAACAAAGTGCCATTCGGATCTAGCCCCTGGGAGTGCCGCACCTTGGTTGTTCCAAGGACTGTTCTGCCTGGCCTGGTGACACCCCTCTGCGTTTTGCCTCTGAGCTGCCTGCAGCTCCGAGGGGAGCACCAGCGAACCAGAGGGACCGGCAGGACCCGACCAGCCCCCTTGAGGTC
Organism: Cardinalis cardinalis; assembly: GCA_014549065.1. Taxonomy (NCBI): domain Eukaryota; kingdom Metazoa; phylum Chordata; class Aves; order Passeriformes; family Cardinalidae; genus Cardinalis; species Cardinalis cardinalis. The sequence goes on from JACDOX010000662.1 coordinate 3,938, forward strand.
TTTTCCTTTTGCCTGGGTTTTCTTCTGTTTCAGTGAGTACCTTAGTGCCGAGGGGCACTCCACCGGGCTCATTTGATTTATTTTCTRTCCTTTACCTCGTTTGGGGAGACAGTGGGCGATGGGTGGCCAATTATCCTGTCCCCAGAAGGAGTTTCATCACCAAGTTCAGGCAACCCTTGTGCTGGGAAACATTTAGTTTTTAAAAACGGATCTTAAAGCCTTTGTTAAGTTTTTGTTTGAACATTTTCCCGAGCTTTCTCAGGAAGATGCCCTTTTTGTTTCATTCTGGGGAAAAGTGGGGAGTTGTATTTATACAGAGCAAGTTAAGGGGAATTTTAGGGTGGGAAAGCACAATGTTTTGTTGGATCCAATTTTTAAGTTAGTAAAAGAAAGGGAAAAATTTGGGGCTCCCAGTTCTCCTTCCCTGTGTTCCTCACCACCCATTTCTAAGCCCTCTTCCSCTATGAATGGGAGAGGACACAGATCCTGCCCAAGGGCACAGGGCTGCCACCTGCTCCCTGCTGCCTTCTGCCCTACTCAGTCCCTTTCCCAGCCTGGGACCGGCCACCCCCGTCTGGACTCTGCCCTCACCCTCAGTCCTAAAACCCCTGCTCCCAGTTTGAATCCCTCTTTGCACCACATTTAACATCCACAAGATGGCGTTGCCTACATGGCMCTGCAAAATGGCGCCTTTCCCCTTCTCCCTAGTCGCCCCCATAGCCCTCCTGTTTCTCCATCGGCAACTCCGCCCATGTCGAGGTTTGCCCCCGTGTTGGGTCCCACCCTCTCCTGAGCGACGACCTTGCACGTGTCGGGCCCCGCCCTACTGCCCCTCTCGCTCCTCCCCGGGGTGGGTCTTCTGTGAGTGGTCCTACTCCCCCCAAGGGCCCCGCCCTGGGGCATGACACCGGCCTTCCATCAGGCCACCCCCCCCCACGTCTCCGTCTCCAGTCGCTTCTGGTTCCCACGATACCAGAACTGGAAGTGGGCGTGACCGGAAGGCGGCCATCTTGGCCTGCCGGGACCCCAGTCACCGGGCCCCACCAGTCAGCTGGAGACCCCAGACCCTAGCCTGCACGGTCTCATCCTCTGAGGACGATGAGATTGCTGCACTCTCGGCTGTAACATCTAGCCAGGCAGTAGCTGGGTGCGGATCCAGGAGGAGGCAGTCAGGACGGGGATCTAGAGTTGGCTAGGGATCTCGACTGKTTGGTCACTCCAGTCATCCTGAGCYGGAACRGTGACGTGTGGTGGGAGCAGATCCCATACACAGAGATCAAAGWGCTGCGAAAGGCAGCCAAGGACTATGGGAGGGGTTGTCCTTATTTTAAAAATCTACTTGTCCTAACCTTCACCGGACGTACTTTAATCCCCCATGATTTGCGATAYGACGGCCTTGTTGTCCCCCACTGAGTTTCTCCTTTGGGAGGCTCAGTGGAAAAAACTATTAAAATCTCTGGTGGAGAAGCACCAGGTAGATGGGCTGGGTGATGATGCAATGAACACCTTCTCAGGTGATGGGATTTTCGACAGGCCTGAGGACTAGGCCACTCTGCCAGTAGATGTACTAACTGACATTAAACTAGCTGCCARAACAGCCTTTTGAAGATCCCGGACAGCTCCACCTCCTTGCAGAGCTTCTCCACCATGCATCAGGGGGTCGATGAGCCCCTCATTAAATTCCTGGACTGCCTTTGAGAAGCTATTGAAAGGCAGATCGACATCATGGAGGCCAGGGACAAGCCACTCTGTAAATTGGCCATGACCAACGCCAACCCCAACACCAAGAAGGTACTCAAGGCCCTTCCCCAAGACTCTGAGCCTTCCATCACCCAGATGGTAGCTGCCTGCACCAAAGCTACATCCATCAAGCAGACTGTTGCAGTTGCAGTGAGCAAGGGTATGAGGGAGGCAATGGTCACACTGAACAATATCCAGTGTTTTAACTGTAAACTATTTGGTCATACTTACACCAGCTGTTCCTACCCCCTGTCCGATGGCCATGTTTCGTTTTTCGTGCCCGCGTCCTCCACGAGATTGTCCTCCTCCATTGTTCCTCATCCACCAYTGTTCCAGCAGACTCCTTGGCATCCAGGAAACAGATGGCAAGCACACCCTGGCCCCATGCGATGACATCAGATGGCAAGCTGCAGCAGCTCCCAACCATCCAGGAGAAGTGGTTTCCTGACGGATCATTTCTGAGGCTCGGAGCCCCGAGGGCGGTCTCCAGTTCTTCCGTCAGACAGGACAATTAGGCAACAGCCTATGCCGAGTCCTCCGCAGCTCCATCCACATCATGCTGCCAGATGAGGACTTCATCAGATTCCTGGCAGGGAATATGGAGCCTTTTTTTCATTATTGGACCATCAAAGTACTCCTCGTCAGGGACAACAAACGTACACTGTTGTGTTTGTTAAGTTGTTCTATTCTCCCCCTGCCTAAGTTGGTTTAGTCTGTTTACCCCCAAGTTATAGTGGTTCTGCCCAGGTTCTCCTTTTCTTCCTTGTTAACTGACTGTGTCTCCAGTTCCCAATGTATCAACCCATTCCCCTCCCYGGTTACCCTGGGAACTTAATGTATGCTTTCCTCCGTCCCTCCTCAGCTCTCTGCCTATCACTCCTTGCCACCACCCTTCCCTCCAGAACTTTCTACCAGGGGCTTGGGGTGATTGGTTTAGAGGCTGAGGCCCCTCCCTTAAGCCATTGTTATTGGTCGTTCCACATGTCAATCCCATGTACCCCACTTCCCCCGCAACTCCCATTGGTTTCCACTTGTTTCCACCCCCTACCACCCACTCCCTTTTTAAGTGAATGTATCCTCGTTCCCTTCCTCTTCGGTTCCTGGCTACCCTCAGTGTCTGTTCCYTGYTTCCSTKAATAAACTGAACCTGCCCGGACCTAAGAGCGCTCATCTTTCCTGCGGCTAGAAATTAAGCGGCCGCGTCTCTCTCGCAAAGGCAGCACTGCGGCTTCTAGGCGGAGTGTGTGTCTTAGGCGCTGCGTCCGACAGCAAGGTCGGGAGAGTGCCCCCACGACTGCAAGCGGTGCTGGCTGAGCTTTCTGGACGTTGGCACCATCTGCCGCCCGCCGGTTCAGTTTTGGCGCCCAACACGGGGCCCCTGAGCTGCTCCTGGCAACGCCTCGGTGGAGTGCTACACCTGAGGGCATCGGCAGACCCCGCGGACTGGACTTTGGAAAGTCCTCTTGGCCGCTGATACACCCCCAGTTGGAGCAGACCCCGTTTTAGTGGGTGGCGCTCCTTGGGGATTGGGAACGGCAGCTCCCCGCATCCAGGGAGTCGTTCCTAATGCAGAACCATTGCTCCAGGTTTTCCTTTCGCCCTCGCTGGAGTTTCGTGAGTCCTTTTTCCTCCCTGTCCTTTTCAACCCATTTTCCCTTTGGGGGGTTTTCTCTCTCTTTTCTCAGCGGTGCTGCCTTATTTTACGGACAGGGRTTGGCGCAGGGATCTTACTGTTTTTTTTCTGGAGTGGTGGGGTGGATTTGAGCTGCCCTTTTCTAAAGATCTTTTACAATGGGCGCAAGTTTTTCGRCAGCTCAAAAATGAGCAAAGAACCGAGTTGTGGGTATCCTTGCAGGGGGGGGTTTTGAAGTTCTGAAACGGGATTTGGTAAAGTTAGTTCGGTGGCTGTTCTCCCAGTTCCCCAGAGTTTCCYCAGACCTAATCGAAGACCCCGATTTTTGGGAGGCAGTAGATGCCAAGTTGCAGGATTCGATTAGGTCGGGGGAAACCTCCCTTGTGRAAGTCAGTTTTTGGGTTTCGAAAATCCGAGTTTTATTAAAGTCTCGTTCAAACAGGGTGGTCACCGACGAAAGGTTCTTTACCCAGTTCCTCCTCTTCCCCAGCTCCTAGCCCTCTTCCCTCTCCTGCTTGCCCCAAATCTGGGATTCTGAGAGGAGCAGCCCGCTCCAGCAAAGCGCAGGGTGTCCACCCTTCCCCTGGCTCCTCTCAGAGGTCCCAATCCCCCCACCCTAGGAGTCCTGGCCAGACTCCTGGGGGATCCTCTCCTTCGCCCTCTTTCCCAGTTCGCAAGTCCCCAGTTAGGAAACCCTCTGTTCGGTTTTGCCTCCCTCCACAAGATGGCTCCCACGGAGCTCAAGATGGAGGGGGCCACATGTTTTCTCGTGCCTTTTACCCTTCTTCTCCCTACAATCCTTTTCGGCCCCGGCAAACCCCCTTCCTGTTCCCAGACTCCTCCTCCCTTCCCTCTGCCCCACCTCTTTCAGCAACCCYTCCTATTTCTCCTCCCTCCTATTGCATCACGCCTCCTGACTCCTCCTTCAGGGTGGAGGCATCGCCATCTTCTGCCCCTGCCCAGGGCTCCGCCCAGTCCTCCAGCCATGCCCAGTTCTCCAGCCACGCCCCTTCCCCTCAGCCTTCCGGTTCCMACGCTCCCCYTTCCGRTTCCCACGCTTCGGYCTCCGGGGGCAGGGGGGTGGGGACACGGGGACCGGAGCCGGTTTCCATCCCATCTGCRGCTCCGGTAAATTACTACCCTCAGGGGGAAGGGGAAGTTCGGGATCAGTGGTCCCCCTTTCCCCGCCACCAAATAAAGGAGCTCTGCAAGGCCCAAAAGGATTATTCCCGGGAGAGTGAATACTTCCGGGGGATCCTGAGGGGGCCACATTAGCAGGATCCAACATCACTCCATGTGATCTCTGAACCCTCTTTTCGTGCCTCCTTAACCCTACAGAGCTTGTGTTGTGGGAAGAGGCATGGAAGAGGGAGGTGGTGGGGATTTTGCCATCTCTRTGGGAGGACCCCCRCACAGGGCATGATTTGAGCGGCAAAGTTATTTCCATCGAACATCTGTGCGGGACAGGGGACTGGGCTGACGGGCATACTCAGGYTAGGGACATCCCTAGGGAAGTCCTCAAGGCTACTGCCAAAGCAGCGGAGAGGGCTTTCCTAAAGCTACCTTCAGCGGCTCCCCAGATATCCTACTCCAGGGTCATGCAGTAGGCAGATGAACCTTTCCTTCTTTTTGTYGAGCGTCTCCGGAAAGCTATAGAGGCACAGGTGCAGGGTGAGGAGACAAGGAAGGAACTTCTCAAGGAAGTGGCGACRACCAACGCCAACCCAGCGTGTAGAGATGCCATCCTCAGCCTGCCACTGGATCCTCCTCCCACCCTGCAAAGGATGTCAGAGATCTGCGCCYGAAAGGTGGCTGCCATTTCCGGGGACCTCGACTCCAGGGCCAAACCACCACCTCGATGCATCGCCGCTGCAGACTCCTTGGAGGCYGCGCCGGTAAACTCTGTCCCAGCCTCCTCTCCAGACCATCCTCTGCCTACCACCGCCCCTGGTCTGCTTCGGAGGACAGCCGCCACCTCTCCTTGCCATCTGTGTGGCAAACTCGGACATTGGATGCCTGACTGCCCCTTACATAGGCAGTTCTTTGACTTGAAGAAAGGACTGGGTCTTCGGGGAGAACCCCYACAAAAAAACTGAGTTCCGAGCGCAGTCCCTCCCTGCACACTGACAAAAGTGAGGCGGGCTTGCTACCATCTAGCAGGGAGGAGAAGGAGGGAAAACCGCCTGTTGCCACCAACGGACTTGACATTTGTACCCYGGATTTGTCTTGTTTGTTGTGCCTTCAGTCTATTCTACTATTAACCATGCTTTCTAAATTTGTTCCTTTCAGGCTGCAGTTGACGGAGCCACTCCATCTTAAGGACTCCGACTTCCRTCTTGTATCCGTGTGCCCGGAGTGCCCAGGTAATTGGAAGGACATCGGACTGCAAGTATGTCGTTGTCGGAGACACCAAATTCACTCCACATGAGCTGAATATTGTCCCGGGTCTCCTGATAYCAGACCTGGGGCARTTTTCTATGGGGCTGTACTGTGTCCGCCCTCCCCTCTTCCTGCCCAAGGGGCAGATCRTAGCTYAGGCCATTCYGGTTCCTGAGCTGACCTGGGTCCCAGGACAATCTYCCTCACCACCRCGAGASGGATTCCCATCAGTAGCCTGGGCTCAGGTCTTAGGGCAGGAGAAGCCAAAGATCATGTGTCAGTTATCGAGGGGAGGGGACCAAAAGTCTATCAAGGGTTTAGTGGACACAGGGGCAGATGTGACGATCATTCCCTCCCAGGAATGGCCGTCACATTGGGAGTTGCAGGACGTGGCTGTACACATGCAAGGTGTTGGGGGTTTGCAATTGGCTAAACAGTCAAGGAGCACCATACAAATTAAGGGGCCAGATGGGCAGTTGGCGACCGTATGCCCATTTGTATTGGACTACACAGAACCCCTGTGGGGGAGGGACCTCCTTGCCCAGTGGGGAGCCCAAATTGACCTACCAGTGGCTCCCCAGGTTTTTCGGGCAGCGGTCACTGGGGAGCGCCCTACCTGGAAGCTGAATTGGTGATCAGATACCCCAGTACAGGTAGTGCTGTGGCCGCTCAATAAGCAAAAACTAAAGGCGCTCAACGAGCTCGTTGAGGAGCAGCTACGAAAGGGMAACCTGGTGGAGACCATGTCTGAATGGAACTCCCCAGTGTTTGTCTTGAAAAAACTGAACAAAGATAAGTGGCGGTTTCTTCACGACCTCCGCCATATTAACAATATCATTGAAGATATGGGTCTCCTCCAACCTGGGATGCCGTCCCCGACGATGCTGCCCCGAAATTGGAATCTGGCTGTTATTGATACAAAGGATTGCTTCTTCCAAGTTCCCCTTCACCCAGACGATGCCCCGCGTTTGCCTTCACGGTTCCTGCCATCAACCGTGGAGCCCCCAGTAAGTGTTATCATTGGCGAGTCCTTCCACAGGGAAAGAAGAACAGCCCTGTGATCTGCCAGTGGTATGTTGCTTTCTTGCTGTTCCCCATACGTGCAGCCTCAGAGGATGTCATCATTTACCACTACATGGATGACATCCTCGTTTGTGCTCCAAACAATGACATGCTTGCCCACACGCTTGACCTGACAACCAATGCATTGGTTGTTGCAGGGTTCGAGAAGAAGGTACAGCAGGAGAGGATTCAGCGGATGCCTCCCTGGAAGTACCTGGGTCTGGAGATAACGAGGCGGACCATTGTTCTGCAAAAATTGGCAATTGAATTTAACATTAAGAGTTCAGTGGATGCCCATCAGCTGTGTGGGTCTTTGAATTGGGTTAGGCCTTGGCTGGGCATCCCGACAGATGACCTGGCCCCTCTTTTCAATTTATTGAAAGGGGAAGAGGAGCTCAGTTCTCCTAGGTCACTTACCCCAGAGGCACAAGCAGCGTTAGGATCCAAGAGTCCATCGCGGCCAGGCAGGCCCACAGATACCAACCGGGCCTGCCATTCAAATTTATTATTTTRGGTAAGCTGCCACACCTCCATGGCTTGATATTCCAATGAGACGAGACCCTTAAGACCACCAAGGGTAAGAAAAAGGACAAAATTGAGGACGAGGATCAAGACGAAGGAGACTGCCTCTTGATTATAGAGTGGGTTTTCCTGAGTCACCATAGGTCCAAAAGAATGACACAGCCATCAGAGCTGGTGGCAGAATTGATCAGAAAGGCCAGATCGAGGCTCAGAGAGCTTGTAGGTTGTGACTTTGACTGCATCCACCTCCCTGTCAAATTAGATTCGGGCCAACTCAAAAAGAAAACTTTTGCAGAACTGCTTCAAGTTAACGAAATGTTGCAATTYGCTTTGGATAGTTACACCGGCCAAATTGCTGTTGATCGGCCGACCCATAAATTATTCAATTTGGATAACCGTTTTTCATTATCTCTAAAAAGGATTCAGAGCAGAACCCCTCTGAATGTACTGACTGTTTTCACAGACGTGTCTGGAGCATCCCACAAGTCAGTAATGACTTGGAAGGATCCTCAAACTCAGYGGTGGGAGACCGACGTCGCCAAAGTGGAGGGTTCTCCACAGGTGGCTGAGTTGGATGCTGTCRTCAGGGCTTTTGAGAGGTTCCCTGAASCCTTCAATTTGGTTACTGGTTCTTCCTATATTGCCRGTGTAGTGTCTAGAAYGGAAGAAGCAGTTCTTCAGGAAGTGTCCAACATCCCATTGTATAACTTGCTCTCCAAATTGGTCACTTCAGTCTCCCACCGAGAGCAACCCTTTTATGTGATGCATGTCAGGTCGCACACCAACCTGCTGGGGTTCATAGCCGAGGGCAATCGAAGAGCTGATGCCCTGGCTGCTCCTGTTCAGATGGCCCCCCTCCCTGATCTGTTCGGTCAGGCTAAGATCAGCCACCAGAAGTTCCATCAAAACGCCCCAGGCCTTGTTTGCTAATTCCAACTTACCTGCGAACAGGCTAAGGCGATTGTGGCTACATGTCCCCAGTGTCAGTCCCATCAGCTCCCAGTCCTCCGTTCGGGAGCTAACCCCCGAGGGTTGTCCAGTTGTGAGGTGTGGCAGATGGACGTAACTCACGTCCCGTCCTTTGGCCGCCTTGGTTTTGTTCATGTTTCGGTGGATAACTTCTCTGGCGCAGTTTATGCCTCTGCCCACACAGGTGAGAGAGCAGCGAACATCGAGAAACATCTCGTTCAGGCCTTCGCTGTCCTGGGCATCCCTAAGGTCATCAAAACTGATAATGGCCCAGTGTACAAATCCAGGGAACTGCGTCGCTTCCTGCAGCAATGGGGAATAAAGCATAAGACCGGCATCCCTTATTCCCTGACGGGCCAAGCGGTGGTTGAGAGGACCCACCAGAGCCTTAAGAGGGTTTTGGAACAACAGAAGACGGCTGTGAAGGTGGAGTCCCCTCACGTTCGGTTGTCGAAGGCGTTGTTTACCATCAATTTTCTTAATTGCTCCTTCAACAATCTCAACCCTCCAATTACCAGGCACTTCGGACAGCACGATCAGCTGCAGCTGAAAGCCAGGCCTCCAGTCCTCATTAAGGATCCGGAGACCTGGAAAACTGGCCATTCGACCTAGTGACCTGGGGGAGAGGGTACGCTTGCRTATCCACCCCCTCGGGTCCCCGGTGGGTTCCAGCTAAGTGGGTCAGGCCCTTCCTCSCCAAGAAACAGGCAAAGGCAAAAACAGTGGCACAGGTCGAGGAGGCATGTTGGAGGAGAAGACATAGACCTTTTTGTTTAGATTTGGACCTCCTCTGAGCCTCTTCTTTGGGCAGAACCACATTTAAGTTTATTTATCCAGTCTATTTTCTGTGATTTCTAGCTGACCCTACCCGGATGGCCCATCCTCTGACCACCACCCTGCTGCTGACAGCAGTCCTCAGAGTCCATTTTCCACCTTCGGACTCCTGGATTGTTCCCCAGCCCAAGAAAAACGTCTGGCGGACTCTTGCACAAGCCCTCGGCCAGGACAACATCTGCCTCGACGCCGCATCAGCAGAGGACCCAATGTCGTCTTGTCTTGTGGGGATCCCTCTCCTTCCCCGTGAATTTCCCTCCCTTCTCCCTACTTCATTTGCTCCCTTGGGCCTTAAGCAAATCGCCATAGCCACCAATTTTGATCCCAGGGTGGCTTGGCAAAACGGAGTTAAGGGGCTGGCCCCCTTAGACTCCAGACCTTTTGAGTTGGAGTTGCTCGGGTCCACCAATGCCTCCCTGTGCTTTCAGTTCACTCCCTCCTGGACCCCTGACCCTACTGACAGGCGCTTCACTGTGGTGCGGCAGTTCAACAAAAAATATACAGCCAGCCAGTGGTGCAACCACGTGGCGACCATCAATGCCGCAACCACTGTCGGAGGCCAACCCTTGTCCCTACCCCGAGGTACGTTTTTTATTTGTGGAAGCCGAGCATGGGAAGGCATCCCCTTTTGCCTTATCGGAGGCCCTTGCACTATCGGAAGGCTGTCGCTGCTTACGCCCGACATGACCCAAATTAAGGATTGGAAAGCAAACAACGACACACAGAATTCGGTCCACTCCAAAAGAGAGATCAGGGATCTTGGCCCTGAGTGTGACTCCCGAAATTAATCATTGGTCCAAACGTAAAATAGTTGCAATCACCCTGGTTTTGCCTTGGGTGTCCATAGCTAAGTCTCTTGGCGAATTGGCCCGCCTAGAGTGTTGGGCGGCTAAGCAAGTGAATTTTACATCAGCCGCCCTGTCTGACCTCCTATCAGACGAGGAGATTACAAGGAAGGCGACCCTCCAGAATAGAGCTGCAATTGATTTCCTGCTCCTCCACCACCACCACTGTGAGGAGTTTGAGGGCCTCTGCTGCCTGAGTCTTTCGTCCAAGGCCGAGGATGCAAGACATGGTCCATGATATTAAACAGGAGATGTAAGACTGGCTGGGGAACCTCTTCTCAGGATGGGGCCTCTCRGGATGGGTGGGGTCAATTTTGAAGACTATACTTTTGATGCTTTTCATTTTGTTTGTTTTAGTGGGTAGTTCCATAATCTGGAACTGTATCAAGAGACTGTTGAGAAACATCATGACAGCTCCCASCATCAACCAGGTAGTGGCTTGGGAAGATCGACTCTCAGAAGAAGCAAGCGCTTCAGAGAGTGGGTCATGGGAAGCATCCAGAGCCGTGGAAGAGGACCTGTGGATATCAGCCCCTCCAAGCCACTCCTGGCCTGAAGAGATGGACCCAGATTATGGACTAGCCCAACAAACTGAATTTTAGTTTTCTTTTTTTTTTTAAACAGAAAAGCGGGAGAATTTGTGTTGTGTTTTTTAAGTTGTTCTATTCTCCCCCTGCCTAAGTTGGTTTAGTCTGTTTCCCCCCAAGTTATRTTGGTTCTGCCCAGGTTCTCACTCCCTTCCTCGTTAAGTGTCTGTCTCCCCGGTTCCCATGGAGACCAATGTATCAACCCATTCCCCTCCCCGGTTACCCTGGTAACTTAATGTATCCTTCCCTCAATCCCTCCCCAGCCCTCTGCCTGTCACTCCTTGCCACCACCCTTCCCTCCAGAACCTTCTACAGGGGCTTGGGGTGATTGGTTTAGAGGCTGGGGCCACTCCCTTAAGCCATTGTTATTGGTCCTTCCCACATGTCAATCCCATGTACCCCACTCCCCCCACAACTCCCATTGGTTTCCACTTGTTTCCACCCCCTACCACCCACTCCCTTTTTAAGTGAATGTATSCTCGTTCCCTTCCTCTTCGGTTCCTGGCTACCCTCAGTGTCTGTTCCTTGTTTCCCTTAATAAACTGAACCTGCCCGGACCTAAGAGCGCTCATCTTTGCTGCGGCTAGAAGCCTATTAAGCGGCCACGTCTCTCTCGCAAAGGCAGCACTGCCGTTTTCTAGGCGGAGTGTGTGTCTTAGGCGCTGCGCCCGACAGCAAGGTCGGGAGAGTTGCCCCCGCGACTGCAAGCGGTGCTGGCCGAGCTTGCCGGACATTGTACCATCTGCCGCCCGCTGCTTCAGTATACCTTTTGAAATAACTGTCATCCCTGAGGTCGTCGCTATACAGCCTTTCAACAAAATTACTGTTACCACTTCCTGTACTGCGCCGCCATGCACTCTGTGCAAGCATTCCCTGTTTGCGCAGATGCATGTGCTTCCGGGGCAAGACTATGATTCATCTAACTATGACATTTACTTAACTCAGACCCTAACCAGGGAAAAACTTAACATCTCAGCCACCATCTCCTGGAAGAAGAAATGTTTTGATCTCTTAATGATAGCAGAYAGCCGAGCAGATGTCACCATTATCCCGAGAGCAAAGTTGCCCTGTGCCTGGGAGTGGGTGTTCCCTTGCAGCACGGTCTTTGGCATGGGAGGAGCGGTCAACTCCCTCAGGAGCAAGCACCTGATCACCRTAGAGGGACCTGAGGGGCAAATTGCCACAGTGAGACCTTTTGTCGCCTGTGACATTGCATTACTAGGTAGGGACATTTTATCACGATGGGGGCTCAGTTAGACATTCCTGATGTCAAATGGGATTTTTAGCTTGGGCCACTGCGGAACGCACCACCCCACCTCTCACCTGCAAATCCCACGATCCAGTGTGGATGGAGTGGTGGCCCCTCCCTGATGAAAAATTAAAAGCGCTCAATGAAAATAAATGAAGTCATCCAAGACATGGGCCCCCTTCAACCTGGCCTCCCCTCCCCRTCTATGCTCCTGGGAGACTGGCCGCTCACAGTCCTCAACATCAAGGACTGCTTTTTCAACATCCCGTTGCACTCAGGAGACACTCTCAGGTTCGCCTTTTCAGTGTCATCCATCAACCAAAAAGAACCATACAAGCGGTACCGCTGGGTCACTTTGCCTCGGGGAACAAAAAGCACCCTGTGCTCTGCCAGATTTTAGTGGCGCAAGTTCTTCTTCCAATCAGAAGGCTTTTCCCTGAAGCAGTGATTTATCATTACATGGGTGACATCCTGGTGTGTGCGCCCATTGAAGCCTACCTAAAGACTGCACTTGAGAAGACCTTGGCTGCCATCGAACACACAGGCCTCTGAATCGCAGCAGACAAAATCCAAATCTCCAGCCCGTGGAAGTACCTCGGCTTCCTCATCACCRGGAGGACCGTCACACCYCAGAGCCTCACYATCCARGAAGATCCACGCACCCTACATGACYTGCAGCAGATCTGYRCARTCATCACTTGGATCYGGCCTTTCCTGGGTCTCACCACTGAAGAGTTGGCTCTAATCTTCAATCTCTTACGTGGTGACCATGACCTCGCCTCTCCTCGCGCCCTGACCCCTGAAGCTTGAAAGGCCCGGGAGACAGTCACAGCTGCTGTAGCGTCCCATCAAGCCCACCACATGGACCAGTGTCTTCCCTTGGACATGGCAGTCTTAGGTAAGGCACCACATTTTCATCCTTTGATCTTTGAGTGGGACAGTGGCTCTAAAGAGTCACTGATTGTCATTGTGTGGCTGTTCTTACCACACCAGCCATGAAAAACCGTAACACCCTCACAAGAGTTGGTTGCACATTTAATAATCAAAGCTCGAGGTCGCCTCCGAACCCTTGCAGGGTGTGAGCTGGCGTGCATTTACCTGCCATTCACATTATTTAGACACTGTTTTACAGACAAATGAACACCTCCAAATTGCGTTAGATAGCTACCATGGCCAACATTCCACACACTACCCAAAACACAAATTCTTTAAAAAATTCTTCACATTTGGCACCAACCACATTCAAAWAAAAGCACCACACCCATCAAAGATGCTCTCACAGTGTTCACTGACGGGTCTGGGAAGTCCCACAAGACAGTGATCACTTGGAGAAACACTGACACTGGAAGGTGGGGATCCAGTGTCCACATTGTTGAAGGTTCTCTTCAGATYGCAGAACTTGCTGCRGTCGWGAGAGCATTCAGGAAATTTCAACAACCTTTGAATGTGGTCGCCGATTCGGCTTATGTTGCCAGGATAGCTGWGCGGGTAGAACACGCCTTGCTCAAGGTAGTTCAAAACAAAAAATTGTTCACCTTGTTCTCGCAACTCATTTGGCTACTCTTCCTCCRAGAGCARCCCTACCATATCAYGCATGTCCGGTCTCACAYAGACCTGCCTGGCCCCATCACCGAAGGCAACTGGAGAGCAGGCCTTCTAGCTATGTCAGTTTGCTGTGACCCCACTCTTCACACTACGCCAGACATTTTTCAACCAGCGCAACTGAGCCACCGTTTCTACTGCCAAAATGCCCCTGCCTTGCAGCGGCAATTCAAACTTTCCGTTGAACAAGCCAGAGCACTTGTAGTGACATGCCCCAACTGCCAGGCTTTTTCACTACTTTCGATGCCAGTTGGGGTCAACCTAAAAGGCTTAGTAGCCCTTGAGCTCTCGCAAGCAGACATTACACATTATGTTCCATTCGGGTGATTAAAATATGTACACACGTCAATAGACGCTTTCTCAGGGGCGGCATTTGCATCAGCACACGCAGGGGAAAAGGCAAAAGATGTCATCAAACATTTTTGTATGGCGTTTGCAACCCTGGGAGTCCCCAAAAACATARAAACAGATAGTGGTCCTGCTTTCATGTCCAGATGTTTTAAAGACTTCATAYAGCAATGGAGAATTTCCCATACTAYCGGCATTCCCCACAATCCTATAGGGCAATCTATCGTAGAAYGAGCACACAAAGAAATCAAAAGGTWGCTGGAACRGCAACATGATGCAGCCATCACCTCTTCCCCTTCTGAGAGATTGTGCAAAGCATTATAAATGCTGAATTTTATGAATTGCTCCCAAAAGGAGCCCAACCCTCCTATTCTCAGGCATTTCCACAACACCACACATGCGCATCTCAAAGAATGCCACCCAGTGCTAGTTCGCGATCCAGAATCTAAAATAATTAAAGAGCCCTACCCACTAGTTACATGGGGGAGAGGATTTGCTTGTGTCTTYRCAGGCACAGGACTCAGATGGATCCCAGGAAARTTTGTCAAACCCTACCTCGACTGCGTGCCAGAGGACCAACCAGCCAATGAACAACAAGTTCATCTCATTACACACCACCCCCTGAGACCGCCTTCCCTTGGAGAAGAAGGAAAAAGAAATGGACGTATCCAAATGTTGTCACAAGACTATTGATAATACACAGATACATCCCTTCTACTGACTGCACAGCTATCTCAGTTACAGACATACCCCTGCCTTTTCCACGTTATTGTTATCAATAACCCCCACCAGTCTCCCTCCCTCCCCTTTACCTCTTTCCTGTCCTCCTTCCCATTCAAAAAAGAAGGGGGAGGTTTCAGAGAGATGTATGGGGCAAAGAATGGCAAGCTATATGATTGATGTCTGTCTTTTCTAAAATTAAGGTACACCGGGAGAGAGAGTGGAGAACCATGACCCCCCTTGCAACAATCCCAGGAATCCCCAACAAYGCCACCAGCGCCACTGCCTTCATCTGTGCCCTCGTGACCATCCAGGTGACCTCAGGCTGGATCATCCCCCAGCCAAAGCAGAATGTCTGGGTCACCCTGGCRAAGTCCCTGCAACAGGACAATTTTTGCATGGCCATGGGAAGCGTGGATGATCCACTGTCTAYGTGTCTGGTGGGAATCCCCCTATCAGAGAACAACTACCCTTTCCTACRTAAGAAACCCAACCTTGTAGACACCTGGGATGAGTGGACGAGGATTCTCCCGCRTGCCTCACAGGAACCCCAAGACTTAGACCTGGTGGGTTCTACTAGAGCGAAGTACTGTGTCAGTTTTGAGTATAAGGCGAGGTCCAATTGGCAATATACAACAAAATCACAAAGTAACATCCCTAAAGATGTCTCGCCAAATRACAGGCAGTACAATGTGGCCGAATGGTACAACTACACCAGCACCACACCATCCGAGTCYATGCCATAGCCCAGAGTGCTCCCGTGGGGGGTGTTTCTTACTCGAGGTAATACGATGTGGGCAGGAATCCYCTCCAACATAGAAGKGGGTCCCTGCAGCCTTGGCCAGCGGACTCCCCTCACCACAAATACCACTCTCTTACAAGATTGGAAGCAGAACACCGAATCAGCCTGCCAAAAGAAGTCCTTTGAAGAATTTGACCCATATTGCGATAGCCAAATTTACAATTGCAGAACTACCAAAAGGGTCGCGATATCTRTCTTATTACTTTGGGTTGCCACTGGGAAAGCTCTCAGTGAGCTTTCTCATCTGGGATGCTGGCTTAGTAAGCAGGCCAGTGCTACGTCTGCCCCACTGTCAGACATATTGGCAGGTGAAGAGACCACTAGACACGCCATGCTACAAAATCGAGCAGCAGTCGACTTCTTGCTTGCTCGCCCATGGCCGTGGGTGCAAGGATTTCGAAGGACTCTGTTGCTTCAACCTGTCCTCCCACAGCATCTCTATCCAAGCGAACATCAAGGGGCTTGAAGATCAAGAGAAGGACATTCAATCTGAGAAAAAGGTGGCCGACTAGCTGGACAGGCTTTTTGGACATTGGGGAATTCCCGAGTGGGCCGCCTCCATTTTAAGAGGCCTTCTGTGGATTTTTATTATCATAGCAATTGTTTTAGTCGCCATCRCCTGCCTCAAGAAAGCCGTCCAAAAGACGGTAGGCGAGGCTTTTTAGTAAACAAAAAAGTGCGAGATGTGGGAGGGGACCACAGGGAGAATGGGGCAGAGATGCYCTGGGGCGACTCTCCAGTCTCATTGTCAATCAGCTGTGGCCCACTCYCCTATTTCCAGAAGGTTCTCTATTCCTCATTCCCTGATTGAGTTGTGCTGTGAGACCACCCTCTCCCCCAGCTCCAATTGGTGYACCCTTTATCACCCCCCCTTGACTCCTCCTCTGATCCCTCTCCCCATTGGTTGTTTTGTATCCTCGCCCCACCCATCTGCCTGTTAGAAACCCTGGCCCCACCCCTGTTCTGGGGTCTGCCACTAGCTTCCCTTCAGCTGTGGTGGTGTCCCTGCTCCTCTCCCTTCCCAGASCCTCTGACTCTCCTATGATAAACCCAGCTGGACCCTCAGCAGTGTCTTGAGCCCTTCTTCTTCATCTGGTCGGACAGAAGAGTATCCATCCAGGCCTGAGTGCAAGGTGGGCTGGGAGGGCTGCTCTCTCGTATCCCGAGGAGGTTGCTCAGACCACACCTGCCCAAGAACTCCCTCGCAGGAAGGACAAATCCCGCAGAGTTTCTTCTGTTGTTCATATTATTTTGGTCAGCAGTGAAAGATCAAGGGAAAATGATGAAGCCAGYGCAGTTGTCCCTAGTTAATCCTCGTGTCCCTCTTGCACCATCCCATGATTCTAGAACCCTACCCCCTACACTGGGGGGTCTGTGGGGAGCAGACCGCAAAGAGGCACAGTGCAGCTTTCAGTTCCCTGGCTCTCCTTGGCATCCTTGCCCTGGCAGCAGGGCYCCAGCTGTTGGAGACCCTTGGCCTGATTCTCCAGTCTGTTCCCTGTTTCCCAGTTAATAGTCCCCAAACTGTTCCCCAAAGTGGTTTATTCCCTGATCCCCAAGATGGCTTCTCTAGGACATGTGGTGGCAGTGGCTACATGRTATGGCCCGCCACTTGTGCTGCTGCTTCCCAAAATCCCTTTCTCCTTACCCTCTCCCRCTCAGCCTACCCCTTCCTGTCCACTGAGTCCTCCCACCCACTGGGTACCTCCCTTCATGTGGGCTCCTMCYTCAKCCCCTCCCWCAATRTGTTTTGTCCTTCCTTTTCCTGTTKTAATCCCACCCATGTCTCCTWCCTGTGCCCTGCACCTCCRCCTGTCCTCTTCTGACTTCCAGTTCCCACACGCCTCATTCTGGTTCCTTTGTCACCAGAACTGGATGTGACGGGCCCTGGAACCCGGAACCGGGAGGCCTTCTGGCTGCCCCACTTCCTTACAATTCTAGGGGAGCCCTTCTCCTACCAAAATAAAAGGAGTTCTGTGGGACCCAGAGGGAAAGGGGGTGAAAAACTGTGGTGCACAGAGGCTGTGGCCCAGGCAAAYCTTGGGGTGCCCASTGKGTTTTGACTGTGCTGTGGCAGTGCCCCTTCCCTGCCCCCAGTCCACGTTGTTTTGTGTTCATTTATGTCCTGCTGTAATGTTTTGTACTTTGGTTTGTTCCAGTTTCCCTGTTGGAATRGTTCTGTGCCCCTGTTGCCTCCTCCCTTCTCTTCCCCGTCCATCTCCTTGCCTCCACCCCCTGCACCCTGGAAAGTGCCCCCAGCCACTCCCCGGTGTCCTGTCCATTACTGAGCAGCCCGTCCCTTCCTCTAGAAACTTCTACCAGGGGCGTTGAGTGATAGGTTTGAGCACTGGGGTCCCTCCCCTGAGATACCTTTATTGGTTCTCCCAACTGTCTGTTTYCCTCTTTGCGCAGCCCTGTATACCCTCATTGGTAGATGGACAAGCCCCTCCCCAGTTTATAAACTGTTGGCACAGCCCAGCTCTGTGGTTCTCCTGGGTTCTGTATCTTCTAATACCATCCTGCAATAAACCCAGAATGAATCYCTGACAGGAGTCCGCTCCTTTATTTCTACTAGCATCGTTCAGAGTCTGATCCGTGCAAGGCAAGAGCCTTAGCCACCCTCGTGGCCTCCAGAGGGAACAGGAGAGTGTCSCCTGCCATCTGCTGTGCCAGAGCGAGCCAGGACGCTCCCAAGTGCACACTTGGGAGAGGCACAGCAAAACTGTGGTGCACAGACACTGTGGCCCAGGCAAACCTTGGGGCACCAGGGGTGTTTGGGGCTGTGCTGTGGCAGTGCCCCATCCCTGCCCCAGAGCGGAGCCGTGGGGTGGCCACGCAGCCCCGAGCGTGCTACTGAGGGGCTGCTGTGGTGTCTCCAGCGCTGYTTYRTTTGCTGCAAGATGGAGGTGCCCACACCTGCAGGATGAGCRGGAGGGGCGGCAGCTGCTGCTGCCCTGGGGCTGTYAGGTTGTGGGTGCTGTGCTGGTGTCAAAGGCTGGGGGTCCCCGAGATTTCTWCCAGGGCTGGGAGCTCTTCTGAGGCCAGATGGTCACTGGGGACTGTGGGACACAGTGCAGCCTGGTGACCCCAGTGGCCCTGAKATGGAGAGCTGGCCTGYGAGTCCCCATTTGTTGATCAAGTGTTGAGTGCTGTATCCCCAAGTAGGGGCAGCAGTTGGTGGCAGAGGTGATGTGTGAGCTGCAGGTGGAAGGGGATGTGTCCTTGCTGAGGCGCAGGATGGGCAGAGTGGTAGTTGAGGTGCAGATGTAGCAGCAARGGAGATGCAGCTGGAGATGGAGACAGGATGTGTGTAAGGGAGACTCTWGGGGAGTAAAGATTTGGTGCAACCAAAGTGTGAATGTGGTGTGCTGTTGTGTTACGTTCTTACATGTTTTATTTGCCTTTAGCTGTACTTTGGTTTACYCCAGGTTCCCCCTGTTATGAGGGTTCTGCCCCTGTTGCCTCCTCCCTCCTTTTTGATGTCAGTCTCCCTGCCTCCTCCCCCTATTCCCTAAAAGTTGCTGAGTCATTCCCTCGACCTCTCTGACCTCTCCCCGGTGTCCTGTTCGTTGCTTGATGGCCCGTCCCCCCTCCTCTAGAAACTTCTACCCAGGCATCGAGTGATAGGTTCAGGCACTGGGGCCCCTCCCTCGAATTGCCCTTACTGGTCCCCCATCTTCCTATTTTCCTGATCCCCGCGCTTTCCTGTATCCCTGTTGGCAGGCGGGCAAACCCCTCCCCTGTTCACTCCCCTCTTTATAACACCCTGTACACCCCCATTCTGGGTCTTCAGTTGGATGGATTCCCTGGGTTGCAGATCTCCTTGGAGCTCCCTAATAAACCTGGACTTTGCCCCCAGCTAGAGTCCACTCTTGTTCTACCTACGTCACGTTGGTGTCTCATCCGCAAGGTGAAAGTCTCAGCCCCTCTCCCGACCTCCTGAAGAAGGGGAGAGTGTCCCCCACTGTTGGGGAAGATGAAGCAGGAAAGCCTTATGATTGTCTGGCAAAAAATTTTGAGAGTATAGAAACTATAAGCAAGATTAAAATGAAAGCAAGSTTTGAGATCCCTTAGTTACTGAACAGCATGAAAACAACGGTGTGGCCAGACTGAAGGTAATCCCCTTTTGATGAAACAATACCCTCTGCTTGAAGACAGGTCGAAGGGGCAGAGCAGACCCTACTAGCTTGGCAGAAGGGGCCCAAAGAGGAGTTTTTAGGGTTTAAATTGTAACACAATATGGTAATGTAATGATTCTTATAGGCTGTATGTAAATGTTATAAGATTTGTATGTTGTACTAGATTGATTAGTGAGAATTAGAATTTTCAACACAGAAGAAGATTTATTGTATTGTAATGGGAATCTCGCTCTCTTACCCTTTTTACTCCCTTACGCTCTTACCCTCTTACTCTCTTACCCTCTCATCCTCTCTGTCCCTCTCTTCTCTCGGGCCTGCTCCGAGCTGCGGCTGGCAGCTCCCAGCAGGGCCCTGCACCCAGGCCCTTTGTAGTAAACAGCAAGTTCCCCAACCTGGCTTCAGAGATCTCTTGTTTCTGTCCATCCTGACCGTCCTGCCCCCCGACGCTCCTACACCCCACGGCTCGCTGTGCCAGAGTGAGCCAGGGTGAGTCCGAGCGGACACTGCGATGGGCACAGCAACAATTGGCGCCCAATGTGGGGCCTGAGACCAGCATCGGACCCTGCGGATGAGACCTTGGATGCTTCCCTGGGCTTTGTACCTTGGAGTGCCCTCAGAGGTTTCTTGGCCAGCAAGCTACCCTCAGTGGGAGCAGACCCYRTTTTAGCRGGTGGCACTCCTGGGGGACAGGAATGGCAGCTCCTGGAGGCACCACAGGAGTCGTCCCCTGGTAGAAGCCATCGCTTCCAGATTTTTTTTTTTCCACTCGCCTGCCAGGTAAGGAATCCTCTTTTCACTCCTTTTGTGGGGTGAGGTTCCTTCCTCTTTACTCTCTCTGCCATTTGTATAGGTCCCCTTCTTCTAAGGGACCCTGTCCTTGTGCTCTTTAGGTTTGGAGCCAAGATCTCTCTTTTTGCTGTGCCGCCCTTTCTCTCTCTCATGGGGAACTGGCAGTGCTGTTCTGCTTAATTTTTAGTTTTTCCAGGGCAGTGGGTTGGTTTGAGCTGCTCAATTTGTTATCTCAGCCATGGSTGCTAGGCTCTCAGCAGCTCAAAAAGGAGTTTTAAACCAAGTYGTGGGAATCCTTCCRGGGGGCGGGGGGAGTTCATTGTTCAAAAAGGGAATTGAAACAGCTTGTCTGATGGTTGTTTCCTCACTTCCCCGAGGTGTCCCCTGAACAAATTTATGACGTTCATTTTGGGGATTTAGTTGGTAAKAAATTAACAGAATTGGGCATGTCATGTGACTCCTCCTTGTCTAAATTTACTTTCTGGAGTCTCCAAATTAGAAAAATCTTAAAATCCAAATTTGGGGTGAGAAAACAACCATCTTCCAACAGCCTGTTCCCCAGTTCTTCCAATTCTCCCTGTCCCAGTGTGCAGCCATAGTGTGAGTGTGGTGTGCAACCGTAGTGTGAATCGTGGCAKCACGATTCTACAGCAGAGCTCCTGCTCTTGCAACGTCCTCCCACTTTTCCTGGCTGCCTCCAGCATTGTATGCTTGCTGTCTCACACCTAAAAGCTGCTCAAGCTCTCATGCACCACAATCACACTGGCCACCAACTGCAGCAAAGGCCTGCAGCTCCTTAGMTCAGTGAGAGTGAGTTATGCCTCACCCTTGGCACAAAGCTGCCCTCAAGTGTGGTAGTGTTCAGGAGGGTTTCCAGGATGAGAGAGAGATGAGAGCCTTGACTTCATCAGAAGGCTTGATTTATTATCTTACTTATATATATATATTACATTATATTAAAAAGAAAAAGGAACGGGAGAAGGTTTCTCCAGGAGGCTGCTAAGCTAAGAATAGAATCGAGAAGAAGACAAAACAATGGGAGCTCTCTCCGACTCTGTCCTCGASAGCTCAGTCCTTGATTGGCCATTAATTATGAACATACCAGATGGGCCAATCACAAATGCACCTGTTGCATTCCACAGCAGCAGATAATCAGTGTTTACATTGCTGCCGAAACCGCAGCTTCTCAGAAATCCTAAGAAAGGATTTCTCATRAAAGATGTCTGCGACACTCAAGGGCACAGCAAGGCAGCCGTAGATGCCTTAGCACGGACATCTAAAAGGGAATGGAATACAACTTTCTTCTACGCACCTTCAAGTATTAACAATGACACTGAAAGTGATCTCAGCTCCTACGGACAAGCATGAGATGTCCTCATAGTGCTACATCTTTGTTACTTTTCTGTTGAGGCTGTCCTTGGGTCTGGGATCTTCAAAGAGGCAAGAGCAGTTGTTGGTTGCTATGAAGTAGTTTATTGCATGAATACATGAGTCTGGAAGGGGAAGAGTTCTAAGCATTAAAGTCCGTGCTAAAAATTTTCTGGCATAGAGCAAAAGCTGCAGCTGCAACAGCTGCTCTCTGGCATGGAGTCCCTGGCATGGAGTCCCAGGTTTTGGGCAGGAACAGCAGCAGCAGCAGCAGTTGTTCCCTGGCAAAGAGTCCAATGTCCTGAGCAGCAGCAGCAGGCACCCACAGCCTTTTCTTCTTTCTTCTTTCCTTCCTCTTTCTTCCTTCATGACAAACACCTCAATACAGGGTGTTTTTATTCATAAAACATCCAGTCTGCTAGAAGCACAATTCTAAAACGTTCTTTTAAAACCAATTTAAACTTAGTTCTAATGTGCGAAAGTAGTACAAAAGTGTTGTCAGGTCTTGCCTAAAAAATGTGTATAACGTTACAGTGAGCATTGACCATTGAAAAAAAGCAGCTTTTCACTAGCTTCAATTCCCCAGCTGGCAGAAAATGCAGAGTAATTCTGGAATTGAGAGAAATGCTCTTGCCTAGGAGTGTAATTTTGCTAAACTTCTGCAGCTGAAGGAGCAGACTGATTCTCTAACCAAACTCCGTAGTTGTGGAAGTTTGCAATTCCCGTATAACTGGTAGTTTTGTACAGACTAAAGAGAGACAAATAGTTTGTGCCAGAGATCAGACTCTTACCAAGTTATAAAACCAAGGGGTCGTGCTAAGACTTAAAGCCAATCTCTGCCWCCTCAGTYAATGTGGAAAACCCTCCTGTGCCTCCTGGGCAGTGCTCCTGCTTGCTGGCAGAAGTTATCTCTACCTCCTGATGACTCTGTGACAACTTGAATATATCACATCATATCTGGTTCTTCCTCAACCTGAAGTGCACCATTTCAGGCATCTAGAAAATAAATAAACCACAAAAGCAGGAATTAAACTGCTAGACTTCAAAATGCAGATCTGGACCTCAGCGATCAGCTTCCCTGGAAGACATGTCCGAGGAGGGCAAACTCATGGTGGCCAAAGTGCATGAACAGTTACACGACTTACAAGTTGTAACAAGAAATACARAAATGTTCCTGCCTTCCACAGAAGAAGCACTCTGTTCCCTGTTACACCTACCTAGCACCAAATGCTCCCTGCCAGCTGCCCTGGGAATCATCAAATGTCTCTCATGTGTTTAACTCACAGTTCAGATATAATATACTTTAGCATTTAAAAGGGTGGAGGATTTAATCACCTCCACATCCCCCCACCAAGGATTTAGTGCTTTCTTACTTACTTTTTCAAAAGATAGTTGGGGTTTGGGATTACTTCTTTTGCATTTTGAATTCAGCTTAAGCACTTAAGAAGGATGTTCTTCCAATTTAACACAACTGGTGTGTATTAGCAGCTACATTTTCTGGCAGAGCTGAAAGTCTGAAAGACTAGAAATGCCTGCCAGGCTAGAAAAGCAGAAGTAGGAAATACTGCCACATTCCTTGCGCCGTAATTCAGTAGCCTGAAGTTCACTTAGGCGCCACAGGTTATTGGCCGCCACAGCTTTGCTTTTTCTCAGAGCTCATGGAAATAGGATTGCAGGGAAAATGTGGAGATGCTGCCTGGAAATCTGAGGCTTTGCCAGATGTGCCTGTGCTTAGCACAGCTGTCCTCTGCTGCTGTTCACATTGGTACCTAAGGGGAGGAAAATCAATAAGGCAATTATATTTACAGCTATGCGTTYTTGATAACAAAATAACCGTGCTCCTGGGGGCAATAGATCAGGCACAGAGTGTGTGTCTGGACTCAACAGGTCAATATTAATTTATAACTTYATTTATTACCCATAGGGGTTTGTTTGTTTATTTATTTAACCCTATTTTTTTTTCAATTATGTATTATGCTCGCATCACTCTGGAAATTAGGCTATCATCTTTGCTTTTTCCCACAAAATAAAGCAGAAATGACTAATTATTTTTACACTTAAGCATCTGAAGAATGCAGAAGCTGATGCCTTACAGATTCACAACCAGAAAAGATAAAATAAAACAGAATGGGAACACTTGCATGGTACTTTTTTGTGTATTTGTGTATATGCTGTCTCAGGAAGGACTGCAGCCACTCCAGGTGCTGTAATGCATAAAGGTACACACAACAACCAAAATTCATGGAAACCATTTAGAGGCAAGGGAGACCCTTTGGGTAGTTTCTCCAGGTGAAGGGAGTCAAGGCTGTTACGTGGAAAATACAGTTCCTCCTCAATGCTGCAGTAAACAAATCTAAAAGAGGAAATAACACCAACCTGTACACCTCTGTGTTGAGTTTTAGCTCCAGGTGCTGCAGTGGCAGCCAGATTTTAGGCTGAAACTGCTTTCCTCTCTGCTTGCAGTGCACAGTTCAGAGGGCTCTGGATGAAGGCAGGAGTATGGCTTCCAAAATACACTCTAAAGCAGACATTCCTGTCTCATGGAGAAGTCTAGGTGAAAAAAAAAAAAGATATTTAAGATGAAGAGTTCTTGTTTTGAAAGACATTTCTTAGTGTTTTTACATCTACAGCGAAAGGATTCTTTTACAGCTTTGGTGTTTGTTCTCTGCAAAAGTCTATGAGCAGAATATTACTATTGTTAAATACATTACTTAGATATTATTAGATACCAATTTTTTWTTACATAAATATAATAACCACTGTTATAGTGAAGCAGAGATATCTGTAGATAAAATTATATTATGGCTAAGCAGCTATTTACATTTATTTATTCATTTATTAATGAAGTGCAGACTTCTACTGAGTAGAATTCTTGAGGAATCATTTTTCAAAGTAGGACAAGAATTTTCCAAGCTGCCAGAGTTTAAGGAGTTTTCTTCCCCTCCTTCAGGAAAGGAAGGGATAAAAGGGGATTTTTTCGTTTCCAAAAATAAAAAGTGCTTTTGCTTAAAATGTTTCTGTGCTTTACCTGACCTGAATTTCTGATGAAAGATCAATCTCTCATTATTAGCTTTCCTTAARCTGAATGTCCAGGCTTGAATGTGAGTTACTTTCCACAGATTATAATTAGGTTTCTTCCGGTTATGCTACATATAACTCCAATAACAGTACATATTTTTATAACTGAACTGGTGAAGTTGTGGTACTTTACATACCTCAATATTTTTTCCATGGAATAACATGTTWAAAAAAAAAAAACATTAAAAAAGATTATGAAGGAAGAAAAAGCAACACTTCTTTAGTCTTACTAATCAGGAAGTTTTCAGAGAGAACATATAAATCAGAGTAAATTTAAAGTTAGGTTTTTCTTTTATTAAATACTTGATGGTTACAAAGCAGTTATTAGATTTATGAGATTAATACAAACACTTCTACATCTATAAATCAGTTTATAATTTTTTTTCTTTTTTTTCTTTCTCCCCCCTCCCCCCTAAAAGAATCTTTATGTGTTAGAACTGGAGGAATCTTCGTTTAAGTTTCCAACAATTTTTGTAATAAACTAGCCAGCCTGTCTACCAGTTACCCCTGATATGCTGCACAACACAGAAAACTCTATCTAAATGCTTGCTAGTGGTAAAATAYATTTTAACGTAAAATATAACTTTTAATTTTAAAAAAACCCAGAAAATATATATAATATGTACTGTATTTTGAATATTTGGAGTTATTTTTGATTGTTACTTCATTATCACCTTTGTACATTTCACATTAAATGCAAGCAGATTTGACCTAAAAATCTTCTTCTACACCCTTTTCAGACTTTTGGTGTACATTCAGAGGGCCTAAATATAGAGAGTTTTGAACTGCTAATGATCCCACATTATCTTCAGACAGGATGGAGCACAGTTACTGAAATGTCATACTGACAGATTTCAGTTTTCATATTTCACTGTGCTTTCTTCTAATGTGTCAAAATCATTATTTCTGTTCTGCATTAGAACCTTAAGTGGGTAAATGGTTGCAGATGTATGTATGGAACCTGAAGTTTATTTAAAAGTCACGCCTTTCTTTCACAACCCCACTTGAAAATTCAGGAGAATGAAACTTATTTTTCAGGATCTCTTCAGTAAATTTCCTGCCATGGAGTTGTTTCCTGAGCCTCTGATGGAATATCCAACATCTCAAACCTGAAAGGTGKTATTGGCATCATTGATTATTGAAAACACGAACCCGCGAGTAAACACTGGCAACAACATCAGCAGCTGTTAGTATTTAAACACGCCAATTAACTTGTCATTAGGGCAAATTACCCCCTGAGCTCTGCAATGTTGTATCTCACCTGCTACAGATCCAGTGCAGTAATTTTAAAGCAAGTCAGGTATCTTCACAGTTTGCTCTCATTTTTCTGCATAATCTGATTACTTCAGATTCAAAAAAGAAAAACAGAGTAAAAAAAAAAACAAAATAAAAGGATCTTCTTTCTTCTCTCTTAAACAGTTGTACACCCACCAGCCACTCTCTCTGCACTCTTCCTCCTTGTTTTTCTTACATTTGATGTCTGGTTGCTCTGGGATTTATTGCCTTAGTCGTTGCCTCCGCTTCAGCCCCAAATGAAGGGGCAATTGCTGTTCTGCAATTGTGATTCCCATTTCAATATATCTGAGAAGAAATGTMAGCTAGCAGGGGCTGTTCAGCTGCTGCTTCAGTGTCTGAGGCAAAACCCTGAAATAAAGGCGCAAAATCAGGATGGGGCACGTGAAGTGAGCATAAGTTACATAACAACCTGCAGATAGAAGAGATTCACAGGCTGGTCTGGTGGTGGGCAGCATGATCTTAGTTAAGCCCTGTTTTGCCCTACACAGCTGAAATTCCCAAAATGCACTAGAAATCCTTCATACTTCTCTGTGTGGTTTAGTAGTAATTTAGTCTTCTAGAAATGATGATTATTGCTGTTATTGCATGGCCCAGGCACATGTATGTGCTGCTGGAGCAAAACCCATCACCTGGGACTCCTGCTGAGCCCTGCTGAGTGCTGAAGATTTGATGGCCAGCAAAAAACAGAAACACATCAACATTATTTTCGCTTCTTTCCAAGTAGAGCACTAACCTCTGCAGAGATTTATTATTAAAGAAAAATCATCAGATAGGCTGTAGAACAAATAGTAGTGATGTTAGGGTTGGTTAACAAATAGTTAATTARACCATAGAGCAGTAAGAGTTCAAACTTTCTTTGTGGCTTATTTTGTGTCACTGCCTCAATTTTTTTGGCAGGTGTGGCAGGATTTTTTGAAGATGCTGTGAGTGACAGTGACACTGAGAGGTGTCATAGGGGGCACAGGAGATGTGATACTGGAAGGTGGTCAGATCACTGCCTCATTCTTGAGAGTCCTTTGCACCAGCAGAACACTTAATTTCAGCAGGGCCTGCATAAATTAGCAGCAGGCTTCTTATTTGAGAAATTAATTGAAATAATACGTGTTAGGTTTCTAAACATTAGGGGTATCAAGTTCACAAAGCCCTACCCAAGGCACTACCTGAGGTCCAGGTCAGTTTGGCTACTTTTATTCCATGCTGTAAGACATTTAATTGCTTGTAAATACCTCAGAGATGGCTTTGTGGTATTCTGTGAATATTGAAAATAAATACGCACAAAATTTGGTTTTAATAGCATTTTGAAGATAGAATCATAATCTTGCCCCCAATGCACTCTTTCTTATCTCATATGCAGAGCATCAAGGTCTCTAAAAAGAAATCTGCTACCTTTCGTGGGCTAAAATAACTTCTAGYTTGTGTTACAATAATAACCAGCATCTACCGGAGGAAGTTGGAAGGATTTTAAGTATTTCAAAGCAAAGTCGAGCAGGAGCCACAGGGTGCCGCTATTCTGCCAAATAACAACATTTCCTGCATTTTACTTGCCCGGTGAATTTGGGACAACAGGAAAAGTTGCGGTGATAGCCTCGGAAGAGCTGAGGAGTGATTTTTGCATCCCGATGACTCCCCTCGCRTGATTGCGGGGTGTGGTAGGGCTGCCTCAGTGCAATCAGTGAAATGATTAAAATGAGGAGTGAAATTCGGCACGAGCAGAACGACAGAAGGGAGTAGAACGCAGAGGCAGAGCCAGACAAGCTCCAAACAACTCTTCCTTTCCGCTCTTAACGCCACACAAAATTCTGATCAGATGCTTTAGTCTGAGGTTTAATTAGTGTGTGCTGTATTTAGACAGGCTCCTCACATTTTGAAGTCGATCCCCCCCAAGATCTTGAAGCTCCACCTGTTCTGGTGTTATGCACAGAGCTCCTRATTTAAAATCTGCCTAATTCCTGAGCCGCAAATGCCTTTTTTGGCACYCTTGTCCTTCTGTACCAGGGACAGAGATGAGGTTAAGTAGTAAATGGATCTTCCCAGCGTCGCTTCAGGAAAAACTGGTCWGCACTGACTGAGTAAATTCGTATTGAAATGGCCTTGGCAGAGATTGACTCTCCTTGATCAACAGAAATTATTTCTTCTATTGCTTTATAACCAAAAGCTGCAAGTACCTGTTAGGGAAATTGTGCTGCCTTGCAGTTGCTTCTTGTAGTAACCCTGAAGGGATGAAGTGCTTCCTCATCTTTCTACTGATTTTGTAATGCCTTGCAGTGATAATTTKCAGGAACAGCAGATTCTCCTGCTTTTTAATAGCTACCTTGCTGAGGAGAGTGTAATTACTTTTCCATAATCTGCTGTAAAAATATGACAAATAGAAGAGTGTCCTACCTCAGCTCACTGCAGTTCAGCTAAATTTTTTTGATTTATTAAATTCTGTTGTTTACACTTCTCAGCTAAGAACTGGAACCTGCCTTCCATACCTTTTACTGARGTTCTAAAATAGGATTGGAAACCAGGCGTCAGCACCTCCTCATGGCATTTTTTTATTTTTAAATTTAAAAAAAATTACATTTCAAGTAACTTTACTACGGGTAAAACACTGCCACATTTACTTCCAAAACAGCTGACAGAAGAAGTCATAGAGTGCAAGAGTGTGGGATTAGCTAGGCTAAAACATACCAGAACCATCTATGTGGTATTTGGGAGTTAAAACTTGAGAGGTGGTAAACACTAGAATAAGAATTGAAGCATAAACAGATAAAATTCTTTTAATCTTGCACTTATTCCTATTTAAATATATAATGATTTTCTTTGTGAACTTCCCACCTGTCTGCAGAATTAAACATAAATACCATTAAGAAAGATTTTATTTGTTTGCAAATATTTATTTGTTTACAGTATTTCTATAATCCATAAAATTCTGCAAAATTCCCCACCTCTCCAAAACTCGTAGGCAAATGTTAGAGCAGTACTACTAAAAATAACAAATGTAGCAATAACAACCTATTATAGATTCTATGGGCACACAATTTCAGCCACTGAAGTAATCAGAGATGCAAAGACAGTGAGAAAAAAACGTTATTCCAATTATTTAATTGACCAGTTTTTCAGACAATGTTAATTTACAACCAGAGAAAATGTCTGCAAGCCTGATGTYATTCTGTACCCGTGCTAGAGCACCATGGTTGTGATTAAACCTAAGATTTAAGGTACATAAAACTTCACATGGTTGTATGAAAACTCAGCAAATGCAGGGAATATTTGGAGACTCATTAGACTGAAGATCTTCTAATTAAAATTACACATTACAACTACAAAGTGTGATTCCTTGATAGATTTATGSTGTTTGGCTGAAGAATTCTAGGCACATTTTAAAGAATTAGACCTGTACTGCATGTAAACTTTGAATCGTGGTTATTGTTCTGTTGTGACAAACCCTAAGTCCTTGAACAGATAATTACAMACAATTTTTGAGCCTCAATTTTGCCTCCTGACAAGATTCCACTTAGCTCAAACCAAAGGGACATCACAGCATCAAAACTGGACTTACCTGAAATCTAAGGAAAAACTTGTAAAAGGAGACTCCAAATGCTGTATCTCAGCAATGTCAGTTTAATTTTGTTCTCCAGTTAAAAGAAATAAATTACTGTTAACACTGCACTTTATCATTGCCAGCATCAATGCAGATTTATCACCTTACCTGTTATTTTGTTTACAGTAATACTGCATTGATGAAGTGCTTATGCACTTTTCTTAGCACCCTGCTCTGAATTAAAAATCTGTAAAGCAGCATGAACTCTCAACACTGTTTTCCCAAAAATAATAGCTTTCTACAAGTAAACAGGAAGGCAGTAAAGAATAGGACTGTAATTCTTCACCTTTTGCCCAAGATTGAACCCTAAGGAATAAGTTTTGCAGCAGGACTGAGGTATTAATAAGTCAGATAAATCAGGAAAATAATTTTTTTACAAGGAAGCYATGATGGGGCTCCTTTTCCATGTAGGCTGACTCACCAAACTCCTGTCTGCACAGCCCCAGTGAGCCCATAATAAGAGTTCTGCATTTTCTTCTACAACTTTCTGCTTGTACTTCTCAGATAAAAGTTACCTCGTCCTTTGCACAGCAGTACTAACCCAGAGTTCTGTAAATATTCTTGCCTACTTAGATATGTTTTTACCTTGTTCAGAACCACTGTCTCAGTGTCTTTATCTCACCAAAGAAACAAATTCGTGCATCACAYGACACTGACACAAAACGTTGAAGTGGAACTGCAAAAAAGCCTCTGCAGGTGTTGTCAAAAATCCATTTTGTTGAGTATGTTCTGTATTATTTCAATGCCTGGGCAGCATGCAGTCACATTCCAGATATGCTTCATGAACAAGRGCTTTCCTTGAAGCTACAGGCTGGCAGACAGCAGGGTCCTTTTTCTTTTCTTGAATATGAAACAASAGTGGAAGCAGAAGAAAATCACAGAAAATCAGGTGAATATATATAGTAAACAGTAAAGGTACCAACTGACTGCCTGTATTGTGTCCTATTAGATTCTTAAATGCTGAAAATAGCTGTCTCCRACACAGAAAGCAGCAGAAAGTCTTTCTAATGAGCTGAAGCATTGCAGACAAGAATCTTAGATGCATAAATATATAGGCAATAAATTTATTTATAAATAAATCAGTGATGAAAAAAAAATTAAAATTGTTTAGAAATGTAGTATGTAGTATGACAAGATCTAGGTGGACCAAAGAAGAAACCAGTGAAAAATGGGGATGAGTTTAAGGGTTTGTCCAATTGTGAGCATGACAAGACACACTGTGGTGACACGCCACAGTGACAGAATAAAACCAGATGGCAATAGAGAACCCAGAGGGAGGCAGATGATGTCTCCTGCAGAACTGGAAACAAAACAAACAGGAGGAGAAAWTAAAAGAAGAAGGAAAAAAGGTACTTAACTAGCTACATTTTCATTTGGGCATTAGAGATGTCTAGAATATGGAATTTTCAGCTTATACCAGCAGCTGAACCTGCGTTTGAGGATTCATTCACTGACAGAGGAAGTGCTGAGAAAGAAAAGAAGTGAATATTCTGGAATCCTCCCTCCTTTTTGGCTGTTTTCAACCCAGTAATACACACCGGCACAAACAGCTGATCAGGAAATAAAGGAGTCATTAGAGAGCAATAAATTCTTTCTGATGTATGCCYACTGAAAGCTAAACAATGTTGTTAAATGTTACTTCCAGATTCAAAATTGACTTTTSGGTAGAAAGAACAAAATGCCTGCATGCTGCTTATTTAAATTGTGGGAACTCCAGTGTAACMTCTACAGGAAATTGTTGAATCTTCAGTGAAGTACTGAATGAAATACCCTGAAATTAAATCAAACAGAAGGAGCAGAGGGGGTGAGTAGGATGATGTAGCTGCATTGATTAGGAATAAAATGAAGAGTTCATATTTTATAGCACCTGTGCACAAGTTACAACAGGATCGCTTTAATTGGAAATGCTGCTGCAATAAAGTTGCCATCCTTTCYGGCTGTTTGTTTTATGTAGACCTCAGAGCAGTCGATAAAGTATGATGAGACACTTTATATCATTGTCTGTTACAACTTTTCTGCTGTGGGATCAYAATTACAGCAGCACCCCAGGCAGGAGTTAGCCCATCATGTGTCTCTCTGCAGTAAAAAAACATTGTTAGAAACTTGGCTCTGTATAGGGTTTGAGATCAGC
This sequence comes from Cardinalis cardinalis, assembly GCA_014549065.1. Classification (NCBI taxonomy): domain Eukaryota; kingdom Metazoa; phylum Chordata; class Aves; order Passeriformes; family Cardinalidae; genus Cardinalis; species Cardinalis cardinalis. Next base: position 35,617 of record JACDOX010000662.1, read on the forward strand.
CTCACCCAGAGATCCACACTCCGCTCCACAATTGATTTTTACTGCTGTCAAATGAAGTTCTTGAGATGTTTAGGCAAGGATAATCTATAGCTCAATACGGTTATTTTGGTAATGAAAGGTTTTACACAGAAAATCAGAGCTCATCTGTGGAAAAAAAAAAAGTCATATTCACATCACATTGTGCTATATCTCATTCTGAGCAGAAAAACAACCCAGGTAAAGGCTTGGCAGCAAATGAAGATATTTTTTCATGACTTTAGGTTCTTGTTTAAGGAAAGAACAGTAAATCCACAAGGAGGTCATTCCCATGCTTTGGCAATGTCCTCTTCATGGGACAGGTTCTGTATGAATTTTAAAGCTGCAAAAAGAAAAATTTTATAATACAAATCACTTGCCACATCGCTAGGCCTGGAAAATCCTCTGCAGCTGAACCACTKTGAGCATTTTTTAATATCAGAGTCAAATGTACCTCTCAGTTTTAACTTTGAAATAATCTTATAACTGATTTTAAATCAACACAAAACTCAACACTGCTGCTGTTATAATTAGCAAAACACAAAACACTTAGCAAAAAATGACCATGGCATTAAAGGGAATAGGTTATAACAGATTATGCTGTTATGTCAGTCAGTTATTTACTAAGTAGGAAATGGGGAAACAGCAGAAAGAAACAAAATATCCCTGAAAAAAAAAAMTTAAAAGTTCATGTGAATAGAACTTTTGTGCCACATGCTGACTTTACTCAGATAGCTAAGTTTAAAACAATTGTCATTTCAAATGTAAAAAGCTTTTTTATTGAGGTGGACTTCAAAATACAGGGTTTTAACACTAACACTTCTTGTTAGCTTTTTAGCAAAGGGGCAGAATATGACTTGTGTTTCACTGTAATCATTGAGAATAACAGCAAAACTCAACWTTTGCATGATAGTAACTATATTTTGCGTTAATTTGAAAAAAGTGTAAAGAGTGTAAGGTATTAGAATAAGATCCATTTCCTTTAAAAACCCATACTATGTGAGAGAAAATAAAAACCCCTACATTTTATATTAGTTAGTTAACGAAGTTAGTACTTCATTACTTAATCCTCATTGCATTGTTAGCCTGAAAATGTTCTTCATTTGAAGACCATAGCAGAGCCTCACACTCAGTCCTTTCCCTCATTTTCTTTCAAACTAAATGTTTGAAATGTTTGTAAATGTTTTTTCAACTAATGAGGTTTGCAGGATGTTACAAGGAGAAGCTCTTTTTGCCTTGAGAGACAAAGAACAGGGAAATGTTTCAAGGAAGAAGGTATGAATATATAGGAGTAAAATGAAATTTCTGCTGTTCACTTTGTAATGCCAAACAAATGCTGTTTGTTCACATGTCACTTATGAGCAGTCAAAGGGATAGTGAGGATGTGGTGGGARACTTTTGGTCAGCAAAGGGACTGCTGAAACCCTCACATAATTTACATGGCCCAAAATTATACACATTATTTCACTGTCCTATTATTCTTCARGTACATAATCTCAGAGATGAGGGGAGGAGGGCATTTGCTGACACCATCTACCAGAGCAGCCTTAACTTATTTTAAAATAAGTGTTTATCCTAGATCCCATAAAAACCTCCATCTTCTCCCTCAAATACTCTCCTTTGAGGTGGAATTTATGAGAARTAAATTTCACTATTAAAAAAGCTGCTAAACACAATTCGGTCCTAGCACTCAGACCAAACATACCACAAATTACTTTCTGTGCTGCATGCAAAAGAATGGCCTGACTCAAGGCTTTTTAAAAGGAAGGGAAAGAACACCATTGATTTCCAATAGGCCCTGCCTTAGCCTGGAACTCAGTGCTCTCGGTGCTCAGTAAATTAATTTTTGTCACCATAGCAATGGTCCAGTAGAAAACACGAGATACAAAAATAAATTCGAAATGCTGCTCAAATTGCTGTTGCACAGTGTGTCAATTAACGTGTCACCATGTTCAGTGCTCAGATGATCCTTGGGCTAGCAGACAGTGAAAAGTTCATGGGCAGGCCGTCCCCTCCCTTCTGCAGGTCATTTAGGCAAATGAAAATGCTCCTCCACTGGCATTCATCATTTAAGGAACACATTATGGGGTTTTTTCTAAGCATATTCCTCAAGGTGCTTTTCCTCAGGCTAAGATCTCTAAAAGCTGTTCTTTTTACAGCAAAAAGTTTTGTCTCATACTAGAATCAAATTCTCTAATACATTTTCCTGGTGTTCCTCTGCTCCTTATTGAAGTTACTGAATATGTGATGCTGTGATTATTTTTTCGATTTGTCACCTTTTCCATACTCAACTTACTTGAGCGTTAAGAATTTCACTTTTCACAAAATTACCCCTTCCCCCGGGCAGCCTGTTCCAATGCTAGGTAATCCTTTCAGTGAAGAGGTTTTTTTTAAACTTAATAGCCTAAACCTGGCCCTGGCCCAGCCTGAGGCCGTTCCCTCTGCTCCTGTCCCTGTTGTGGTGTTGTGAGGGTGCCCAGGACGAGGTGAGAGGTGAGAATTGACTCCAAGTTCTCAGAAGGCTGATTTATTATATAATGATATTATATTATGTTAAAAGAAAATTATATACTAAAACTACACTAAAGAAAGAGAAAGGAGACATCAGAAAGCTAGAAAAGAATGAATAATAAAAACCCGTGACAGACTCAGAGAGTCTGACCCAGCTGGCTGTGATTGGTCATTAATTACAAACAATTCACATGCTGGGTAAACAATTCTCCAAATCACATTCCAGAGCAGCAAAACATGGAGAAGCCGAAGCTTCCCAGGAGAAAAAATCCTGGTGAAAACAGAAAATATCATGGTGACACCCCCCCRGCTGTGCCCTCCTGGCAGGAGCTGTGCAGAGCCACAAGGGCCCCTGAGCCTCCTTTGCTCCAGGCTGAGCCCCTGCCCAGCTCCCTCGGCCTCTCCTGGGGCTCCGTTCCCTTCCCGGCTCCGTTCCCTTCCCTGGCCACGCTGCAGCCCCTCCATTCCCCGGGTGAGGGCCCAGCGGTGCCGCAGCCCTCGAGGTGCGGCCTCAGCAGGGCCGGCACAGGGACGGGCCCTGCCCCGCTCCTGCTGCCGCCCCACGGCCGGCACAGCCCCGGGGCCATCGGCCTCTCGGGCCCTGGGCACCCCTGGGCTGTGTCCAGCTGCTGGCACAGCATCCCCAGGGCCTTTTCCTGTGGGAATCCACAGAATCAGAGGGGTTTGGGAAAGCTGCAAAAGGCAGGCCCCCGAGACAGCAGAACTGTGATTGGAGCTGAGCAGTAGCCGTGAGGTGCTCGGAGTGAGCAGTAGCCGTGAGGTGCTCAAAACTGACTGTTTGAGGTATGGAATGGCTTTAAGCTGAAAAAGGGTAGATTTAGCCCAGTTATTAGGAGCAAATCTTCACCTGGCAGGGTGGGCAGGCCCTGGCACAGGGTGCCCAGAGCAGCTGGGGCTGCCCCTGCACCCCTGGCACTGCCCAAGGCCAGGCTGGACACTGGGGCTGGGAGCTGCCTGGGACAGTGGGAGGTGTCCCTGCCATGGCAGGGGTGGGAACTCGATGGGATTTAAGTTCCCTTCCAACCCAAACCATCTTATGATTCTGTGATTCCAACTCAATATAGAGAAATAAAATAGAAATCTTGTTCAGAACAACTGTCTGARCATCATCTGTAAACATGGAGGAGGAGAACCAAACTGAACGCAATCTATCAGAGCATGAATTCTGTTTAGTTCGGATTATGAAACCATGTCCACACTTTATTTAAGAGATATATTTATAAAGAAAAAATAAAAAGGAAGACTGGTGCATCATAGCATGGTACCTATGCAGCAAATTTAATCATTGAGTCCTAACTGCCCTTGAAATTTAAAGATGTCCTTTGTGCCATAATGAAAAATAGAGTGGAGTTGCACTTCCTTCAGATGTCAGAACACATTTTTAAATACCAAACTTTACAGCAATCCATCTCGTTCCTAAGCACTGTGATAGTGAGACATGCTCTAAGTAATAATTCTTTCTGCATCTGTCACTATGAAGATTAAGAAGATTCATCTCATAAATACTGGATTAAAACCAAAGCTAATTTTGTGCTGAGATATCTACAGTGGTGTATCAAAAACCTGCCAAAGCAAAACTAGTTAATTGCAAAGGAGATGTTTGTGGCCTAAGAAAACCTTTAAAAAAAAAAAGTCTTTTTTTCCATCTTTTTTCAACCTTTTTTTTCCATACTTATATACTGTATTATAAACAATCTGACCTGAGGATGAAACCAGTCTATACCTGAGTGCACAATAATAAACACATCTGGCAGTGTAAGAAAATTCTGATTTGGCAGGACCAGTCAGTGGTTTGGTTAATTGAAGTGTGTTAGGCAACRTGACAATCCTGCTGAAACCAGGAAAGGAACACAGCCAGATCACTTCTTCTGAAAGAAGTGTTAAGAGTGTAAGGTAYTAGAATAAGATCCATTTCCTTTAAGAGCTCATACTATGAGAGACAAAATAAATAATACTCCACATTTTATATTAGTTAGTACTTCATTACTTAACACCATTGGAAATGGTGTTAAGTAATGAAGTACAAATTCTTGCTTTCAGCAGCAATTTTTAAATAAACTGACCAGTTTTGGGAGCTCTGTCCTCCAGGTTCCTCTGGGAATTTTAGACACATGTCCCAGAGAAGGAYAGACTTGCTTTGGGAGCAAGAGAGAGAAAATTAATCTGAAACCTGAGATGTCAAGAGCATGCTGGTCTGTTTATTTAAACCTGCTTCCCAGCCTGCCTCTGCCCTCTTTCTGGATGTCCTCCCACCCTTTCTGAGAAAGTAAAATCCAGGTGAGAGCCAGCTCAGCATTTCCCTTGTGTGAGGCTTGTCAGGTCTGTCCTATAGCAGTGCCAAACATCAAACCCTGACACTGGATTTTCTGATGCTGGAAAAAAAAAAAAAAAAAAAAAAAAAAAAAAAAAAAAAAAAAAAAAAAAAAGAAAGAGCAGGCAGTGTCAGGGGCCAGCATTACATCTCTGTTCAGCAGCAGGGATTAAGAGAGTGTCTGAAAAGGAGTCACTTAAGATCCCAAGCTGACTCTCCCTCGTGGTAATTTAAATGCTGGTTAATTACACGTGTCACATCAGCAGGGCAGGATTACACCCCTGGAGAGCCTTTCCCCTGGGTGCTGTTGTGCTTCTCAAAGCACAGATGAAGAGGAGAAGCTGACTTGAGCCTCTACCCTAAAGATTTGTCACCCACTCTAGGCCTAGGGACTGCTAGCTACTCTAAGAGCCTAAATGAGGGAAGCAGGACTCCAGGGGCTCTCCAAAATGCAGTTTATTCCATTCAAGACATTCCAGCAGTCCAGGGTCGCGGGTGACAGAGCCTGTGCCTTCACCTGTCAGCTCCAGCTGCAGGCAGGCCTGGAGACCATTTGGTTTAGGTTACAGTGCATTATATACTTCTCTTTCTGGAGCATCTTCATACAGTAGAACTAATCTATACCTTAACTATTATCTATAGCCTATCACAACTACTGTAATTACCATATTCATGTCACTATTCTCCAATCAGAAAAAGTCAGTACATTACAGTTTAAGCCAGAAGTTGTTTTTCAGTTTTCTTGCAGTAGAAAATTCAGGGACCTTTTTTCTACTTGCAACTTTGCTGACTTGTTTGCCTGTGCTATCTTTCTGCTTGGTAAAAACATCTTCTTGTTTGGGGTGGGTCTATCCTTTGCTCTAAGCCATAAAACCCCTTCTAACTAACACACCCTTTGCCTCCTTGGTTAGCCAGTAAGACTGGCTCAGCAATTCTTTTCTTCTATATCAAAACTTGCTTCCATCTCTATTCCTTCTTCAGACTCTACATTTAAAAATCTTTCTGCCATGCATACATATCTGAGAGAYTTTCTTRTCAAACTTGCATCCTTCCCAACAAGTTACTATGGCAAAACCAAAATCCTGACAGAAGTACAGTATAGATAGATATTTACAGTATGTAAACATGAACCTGCAGCTTTAGCTGCCCAGCAGTGGACAGTTGCTATTTTTTTACTTAAAACTTTTCTGGGGGAAGGAAAATGAACATACCTGATGACTGAAACACCTCAGAGTAGTCAAATGGAGCATTAAAGGCATCCTCCTAGCACCTGCCTTGGAGATTTTATATGCACTAATGAGATCCCATCTCAGTCACCTCTAGACTAAACAGGCCCAGCTCTTTCCCTGAGTGCTTTCGTTGTTGTGACCCTTTGTGCCCCAGTGATACCCTCGAATAATGTGGATTTTTCCCATTACACAGCATACTCACCTGAGCAGGTGCCCAAATTCCATGTTTCAAGAGGATGTAGGAGAAGATTTTGAGGCTGCTGCCCACTTTATGGTACATAACAGAGTGGAGTGAGGGGAATGTGGGGAGCTACCGGCCAGGACTGYGCTCTGGGGGCAGAGCTGGAGCAGTGCTGGCTGTGGGCAGCCTGATGGCTGTGGAGCCAACCAAGGTTTGTTGCCAACACAGTGAGGAAAAGCAAGATGTGACTGGAAAAGGGGCCATGCAGCACTTTTCTGGGACAAAAATCCTTATTCTAGGACACAACAAATAAAAGGCAGCATCATCATGGAAGTGGGTGTGAAGTGATGATTTGTAGGGGGGATGAGGACATGGAAGACCCTCAAAGCCCCCAGGATCCTTGGGGTCATCATCTGGACTGAATCCCTTCCCTTCCCTTCCCTTCCCTTCCCTTCCCTTCCCTTCCCTTCCCTTCCCTTCCCTTCCCTTCCC
>JACDOX010000662.1:48933-62064 GCA_014549065.1 Cardinalis cardinalis
ATGTAGGCATTATATACATTATAGATATATAACACAATAAGACTTTTAAACTTTTCTATTTGGAAACTTTTGAGCGAAACCATCCAAGCCACACTGTATTGTACATATGCACACATAAATATACATCTACATATATATATACACACATATATATACACACATATATAAATTATAATTTATTGTATAATTTTCATATTTATATCTATAGTATATTTTCAGATTTATTATTCACATATATATACACACAAATATGTATCTTATATGTACGTATTATTATATGTATAGGCACACAAATGTGTATCTTATATGTAAACATTATTTATACTATATTTCATATTTTTGTCCATTTAATGCATTTATATGCATATCTGTAGGTATGTGTATACCTATATGAAAATATGTGTATATGTAATGTATAATGTATACATACATGCATATATGTATAGTGTAGGAATGATATGTATATACGATTTATGTTAATATATGTGTATATTTGTATATATATACATATATTAGCATAAATTCATATACATATACATATAAATTTGTATACGTGTATATACTCGTACAAATATATATTTGTATATATATTTGTATATACAAATATATATATGTGTATTTGTATGGGTATATATATGTATAGGTATGTATTTATGTGTGTGTATATATGTATATGCTTAAAACATACAAGCTTTACATGTAAATAAAATACATACATATCAATATATTGATATGTATCAATATAATACACAATACCATTATATACATAATTAATATACAGTATCATTATATACATATTGTATATAATATACASTAGCATTAATGTAATTATTCATACAATACACCAAAGCAATATGAATTGTGTATTAATGACATATTAATATGACCTTAATATTACCTATATAAATATTAATATGTATTATATCAGCAATAGCCTAATATTTTGATATTATTGCTTTATTTGTTAATATGATAATGTTATAGGATGTGTAGCATCTAAGATATTAATATAATTTCATGAGATACATGGTTATACATAAAATATTGTACACTGTGTTCTATAATATATATGACATATGTATTATCCTCTACTATGCTATTATTACTATTATCTTTTAAACTCTTTTACAAACTTTACATTATGTTAGCAGTTTATTAKTTTGTGCAAGTTCTGCACAGTATTCAGAACTGAGGCCATTTCAGCAATTTGTTGGGTGTAATTTAAATTATCTGGGATTTGGAGTGTGGCCCTGGACCAGATTCTGGGATGCACTTCTCCTGGAGGGGTTACTGAGCAAAATGTCTTGACAAATGTGACACTTCCATCTTTTCTGGGTTGGAATGCAGTGTCTTTGTGGCATTTTCCCCAGGTTACTGCACATTGGAGGAGAAAATGCATGGAAACATGCACTGATTGATGCATAACATCACCCCACAGACACAGCTGGAATTGCTGATGATACCTTTGAATTTCAAGCTGCTTCAAGAACCTGATTCTCTCTGAAAGGCTCCTAGAGTTATGAGCACATGCAAAAAGATTTTCTTTTGTTTTGCAGGCCTCTTCTGAATGTCTGGTGGGGTGAAAGCTGCCTGGGGATCTCCACAGCTGTAGGATTTGGTGTCCCCACTCAYGTGGGCTCCCTGGTCTGTGTCTTCTGTTTTCCTGTTCAGCATCTCCTTGGTAGGTAATCAAATGCAGACTGCCAGAAAATTTAGTTTACCTGATGGCCACAGCTGGTTTTGAATGAGGGACAACAGAGACAGGTGTTTTAAATGCCATCAACATACATTCTGTTATTTGCRCCTACTTTCTCCCCCCTTTCTCTTTCAGCTGTTACTTAAAAGGTAAATACTTAAAGGAAAAAAAAATCCATGCTTGTCTTTCCTTGATTGATGCCGAGATTCAGTTTATACAGATACTTACCTCATCTAAATAATGGATGGTTTTAGTGTCACAACTTACTTTTCCTGCAGATGAGGATTTATTGGGTGATGTAAATTCTGTTAATGGGAATTGAGTCCAACTTGGCTTTGCAAAATAGAGTATGGGCCAAGGCCAGACTCAAAAGAATAATTTGTTAAATCTGTAGCTTTGTGGTTTAGGGGAGGGTAAATTCTCAACTTTGCAAGCATCTTTGCATTTATGTGTTCATTTTTTTTCCCTCAAGTAAATCTTTGTAATTGAAGGTAGTCTAGAGAGAGATCCAGAATAATGATATAGGAAGTTTTGTGCATTTTAGTGTCTTTGGTATCGTTTTGTTTAGGTGAATAAATAGACAGGACTCTGGTTTTTTCAGGTTATTTGTAAAAACAGCCAGCCAGACTCCTGTTAGCCCTGGAAACAGTAGATTCTTCTGGTCAGTGAAGATTTGCTGCTAGATTCTGAAGGTAGAATTTCTTGTAATTACATAAAATTGATGAAGAAGTTAAGGCACTGCTGGATGATTTTTTTTTTTTTTGGGGGAGTCTCAAAGCTTAGGTACTAAAACTGTTTTATTCATTCCTCTTCAGCTGAAGTTTTGGTAGTTGTTGTCCTCAGGACAGCAGAGCATGGAAGGATCAAAAAGGAAACTCTGGACTGAACTGGAAGTATTTCATGCACATATGTGTGGGGAAAGGAGATTGTGATCTATGGAAACCTGTGCTTTTTTCATTCTACTATCCAAAAAACAATTTGAGAGCATCTTCYGCATTTGGAAGGCTTGCTAGGCTGGCAACAAAAATGTTCTTAAAAAACTTGGCAGCAAGCAGACCCTTTTTTTTGCCCCCATTTTTTATCTTGCATGTGAACAGGCCAACATGCTGTAAACACCTCATGCCAAAACTGCATCTGTTGTGATCTTCCATTTGTTGTGGGTTTAAAAATTTTCCACGTCTGACTGAGGCGCTCCCTGCCATCCAGATCTGCATTTTTCCAAAAGGTTCCAAGCTTGCCCATACATTTAACATGAAAAATCCCAGGCAGTTCTATTTCCACCTTGCTAAGTGAAACAAATGAAGTAGCTGCCAAGGACTGTGACCTTTGGCAGTGTGTGTTGTGCCAGTCGCTGCTCAGTGACAGGAATTTTACTGCTCTGCCCCTTGCAGCTGGCTCTTACTAATAGCTGCTGTCTTTTGGCTGTGCAGGATGATTGGTGGAGCAGTGCCCTGTCACCTATTTGATTTTTTTTTTTTTCCTGTGGTTGTGGCTTAGAAATACAGCAATAAAGTTTAGAGTCCACTGCAGTGTTCTTCCTTAGCGGTTATTCTGGATAAACTTTCCTCTCAGAAAAAAGCTTTGTGATATCGGTACTGAGAGATAGAGCACTGGATTCTTTTTGACTAAACATCCCAAACTGTGCCTAGCAGTTGCAATGAGATCCTGTTCACTCTTTAGCTGCTTGAAATTGTGACAACACATTGTGTGTTTAGCTTTAGATAATAGAGCTACAGGTAAGTCAGGCCTGAAACTGAGCAGAAGCAGTTTGGCTTTGGGTAAAAGGGGTTCAGTTTGGTTTTCCCAGTGTAAATTCTGATATCAGGTGTCATGGCTGCTGATAATGACCATGCAGACTCCCTTTGGCTTCCTTCTTTGTCTCTCAGTCTTGTAGAGGTCACATTAAGACAGAAGTTTGGAGGAAGCAGTGTTTTTATCAATGACATTATGAACAGGTGACTTCAAGACTCCAACATGGCACCCTTCAATAACACTTAACTTATTCCAACTCTCTTAAAGGCATTACAAACCCATCAATTAATTTGCAGAAAGGACTTGGGGCACTATGAATGCTTTTAATATTACCAAGTTAAATCATCTTGGCTACAGCTTTTTTATTCTACTGCAGAGCACATTGTATTAATATTCTGATTAGGCACAGATTAGTTTTTTTGATGGAATAATTTGGGTAAGTAGACTATGTCAAACGCTGCAGCAAGATTACAGAGGTTCAAAGCACAGCACTTTGCATTTTTAAATATGTAATTCCAGCTGGCATCTGTGGAGCTGGAACAGCATAGTGCATTTATGTCAGCATTTGTGTTAGGGAATTTAAAAGAGGCATTTCGACAAGAAAACGTCGGTGTTTTGTTGTTCTTTTCTTCTTTTTTTTAATGGAACTGCCGGTTTTTGAGCTGCACAATGTTTCTGGCCTGCCACACAGTAAACCCACGTCCCTGATGAATGTGTTGATAGTGTGAGCATAAAAACCCTGGGATGAATGTTTTGGCTGCGTGTGATTTAGAGCCGCCACAGAAGCRTCGCGTTTATCCTGACATTAAATTTCATGAGCTATAACTTGGAACAACTCAGAGGTTTTTATTTGTTTTTTTTCTGCCTGGAACAGGATGATGGTRCTCTGTTTCCTGGGCAGAGCCCTGCCACGAGCCAGGCATTCACCCAGCCCACTGGGGAGACAACTCTGCTCAGCCAGCACGAATAAGCCAGTCTTGACTTTATTCACCAAGGTAAGAGCTGTTCACACAATCAAGCTGGGCAAGACTGTGTGTTTGCCAGCTCTGAAACACAGGAATTACAAGTTAAATGGCTTGTCCTTGCCTTTTTTTTCCCCCCTTCAAAGTACTGTTGGGCATTTTGCTTAGTAAGTTTCTGCACACCAGGCTTTGCTGCACAGTCCGGCTCTCGCTGTAAGAATTAGCAATCAACAATTAGCAATCAGCAAATATTTCAGGACAGTTTTGCCTCTGTGACTCTATGGTTCATTTACTAGTTGAAGATTTGGCCCAGCTGCCAGAGTTCCACCCTGAAAATGGAGAGCAGAGATGAAATGTTGTACACAATCTGCCAACCACAAGCATCAGCAGTCAAAGCAGGCTCTTCAAAGTGCTCATGTTTAATTTCAGCACCACCTGTGAGACTGTAAAATGTATCCAATTAGTGTTGGGAGCAYGTGAGGGAAAAGTAGATTTTCTTTTACCCTCTTTTTTGCTTTATTGGCAGCAGATAAAATGAGTGTAGAATTCCTAGGCATATTTAGAAAACAGATGAGATGAGCAGGAAGGGTCATTTGTGGACTGTCACATTCCATGAATTGTTTTCAGTTATTACCTGCATAGTTCTGCAGTTTTATGAAGGATGGCACAGGGTGGGTTTTGCTGAATTTCTGTGGTTGTTGCAGCTTTTAAGAGGAGAATAACTACAAATGCAAAGTACTGGCAGTGCTGGCATCAGTGTGGTGGTTTTAGATTTGATTAAAATAATTTCCTCCTCCTGCACAGTGTTTTTTCATTCCATCTGTAACCACACAGGAGTGTTGAAACTGTGTGACAAATGAATAGGTTAAAAATAATAGGTCAGCATCCATTTAATAATAAGAACTATACTTTAAAGTTACAGCTTTCTCTCCCCATGCCCAGTTCAGCCTCAACTAATTCATAATTCAAATGGRATAAGGTGGAGAATAATACTCTTACCTTTGGGYTAAAAATTGGGAAAAAAAWATTTTTAAAAATAMAATGTATCTTAAAATTCCTTACTAGTAAGGCACTGTGTGAAATCAAATTTTCTAGTAGCAGATTTCCAGCACTTCTCTAAAATGGCCTTTTGTTGAAGGTATTTTTTGACTCTAAATGTTTACTGTTAACTTTAAATGTTCACTGGCAATTGCAGAGAAAGGTGCGGTCTATTAAAAAAATCTAATCTACACTGTTATCTTATGCTAAATGATCCCTTGTTTRCCTCCTTCTTGTTTTTAATAAGGAGAAAAAAGGAGGAGAAAGCAGAAGTGAGTGATGACTTCTGGATCAAACTGATAGAAACTACCAAATGGGTTTCCCCTTTTCTGACCACCCCAGCAACATTTGCTTATATAAATCTACTTTTAGAAAAGATTTCACTGTTTGTTAAAATAATTCACTTCTGATTTTAAGCCAGTACCACCTAGTGCTTAAGTTTGCCATGACAATAAAACTATATTTTTTCCTAAAAAAAAAAAATGCAATTTAACCATCTTTACCAAATGCATTTATGTGCCTGGTATGTTGGGAAGCTCTCCACAGGCCTGGAGGAGCCAAGTGTGTCCTGGTTTAACCGGGTGGAGTTGTTTTGGGGGTTTTACTGTGTGTGTTACAAAACTGATGTGCAGGGTTCTGGGTCAATTCCTTTCAGTCACCAGTATCTGTTAAACCAAAAGGCACCAGGACTATGAAGAACACAGCACTTCAGTGTCTTACATGGCTTTTCAGAGCACAGGAATTGTCCATGTGGGAAAGGCAATTTAGGTTAGATCTAAATAAAAGCAGAGTGTTGAATCCAGAGTAACTCACATTACTGGAAATTTCACATGACAGGAAGTAAAAAGTCACTGTTTCAGGTTAACTTCACATTTAAACAAGCTGAAGGAAGGCTTTTCAGAGGGAGAAAGAGAAGAAGGTCTTTTCCAGCTGTGGGAGGTGTTTTGGGGCAGAGGGACAGAGCAGTCATGTTCTCTCCATATACTTTGCCACATGGATAATGGGCCAAATTCTGCTGTTGCAAACACTGGAGCAGCTTGCTTTCATATGAATTGCTTCTTCATTTGCAGCCTGGGTGGTCAGCAGATCTCAGATGGGGGAGTTTTCAGAAATGTGAGGGGTTTTTTGACCTCATCACAGGTTAAGACACTGAAGCTGTTTGCCAGTTCTCCCTGCTGGAAGTTACTCTCCTTCCAGCTCTGCTGTTTGGAGGATCCTGCTTAATTTCTTCCAGGCAAAGCCACCCAATCTTAAATTACCTYCTTTTCCCATTTGAACTGAGCCATGTGTTTTGATCTGAGAGAGGCTGGAAGTTACTTGTGTGGCTTTCTCATTCCTCTTTTAGCAGGAGTGGTACCTGCAGCTGTCCTCATTTGGTGATGAAAGTGCTTTCAGATCATTCCCTTGGATCTGSTTTTAGAAACCTGTTAAATTTGCCCCGTGAGAAATGCAATAGCAAATGTAAAATAATTAAATTCAGTGGCTGGATAATTTGTTGTTTTTTTTTTTTTTTTATCCATACTGCACTGATAAGTAAAGTTTTAGAAATCCCTAAGACAGGGTGCTTGGTGCAAGGAAGGGAACCTGAACTTACAGTAATGAATGTAATGTCTGTGTGTGTTATTTCACAGTACAAACAACTTTTGTGTTTTACTGCATGCTTTAAGCTACTCTGAATGTTTTCATTTAGAAACCATGCCCTCTGTGTGATGAAGCAAAAGAAGTTCTTGAGCCATACAAGAGAAGGGTAATGTATGGAAATTCTGCATATGTTTTCTATATGGAAAGAACCATTAATCAGGATTCATTCTTTGTAAAAAGAAAATTGCTTGGATTTATWTGCATCTGTTATTCTTTCATGGATGACCTCTTCAAGACAATTTCAGCACTGATTTACATAAAACTCATTATCCAAAAGCATTTTGTGATAATGCTACTCAAATAAGTATTGGCAAACTAAACCAATATAAACCATGTTACAGGAGTTCTTGAAAATTCTCCTTTTGCAAATACTGTTGCCTTGCCTGAAGAAGTTTGCAACTTTTATGAGCCAGGATGTAATTTGGGCAGGATGTAACTAAGTGGGGTTTTGAAYATTTGAACTGTGGCTGCAATTTTTGCCATTTTTCAGCCAGGTTTTGATGTCTCTGTTGAAGGATGAAACTTTTAATGGAAGCATTGAGGGCTGTTGTGCTCTGCTGCCTGTTTTGTTCCCAGCTGTGTGTTTGTTGAGGTTGCTGCCCACAGGAGAGTGGAACAGGAATATTCTGGGCTAGGGAGGGAGTCCCTTGTGAAGAGGCAGCCRAGGGTTGTGGCTACATATATTTTGTACTCAAAAAAACCAGGCTACAACACAAAGAATAAACCCACAAGCTTCAGGAAAGCGGCCTTGCRTTTCTGAGGGAAGCGCTGATCAGAAGACAAGCAGGTTTTGTTTTCCAGTGTCCAGTAGGAACTGACATGTCTCTTCTCTGCCRCAGTTCATTCTGCAGGAGGTGGATATTACCCTTCCAGAGAACTCGGCCTGGAATGATAAATACAAATATGACATACCTGTTTTTCACTTAAATGGGAAGTTCCTAATGAAGCACCGAGTCGACATTCCAAAGTTTGAGGACCGGCTTAGGAAGCTGGAGTTGCAAAGTGAGGGAAACCAGTGAAGAAAATGCAGCTGCTCTGAGGCAGATCTCAAAGGTGAAAAGAACTTTGTGAAAAAAACCTGAAACATATTCATTATCTGGCCTTAAATTTCTTAAGACATACGAGTGTGAAAGGCTTGAGTGGCTTGTGTTCTGTTTTGTATTGATCACCCAGCCCAGCTGCACCAGGAGCCACCTTTTCTGTGCTGTTCATTTGCTGCTTTCCTGGGCTGGGTTTTTTCACTGACGGAATAAAAGCTGCTCCACAACAGCAGATGAAGTGAACTCTGTTTGTGTGGGGTTGGCATGGCCAGGTTTGGGTAGTGGGGGGTGGTACAGGGCTGGTTTTTSTGAAAAACTGCTGGAAGCTTCCCCTGTGTCCAGCTGAGCCAACCAGCTYCAGGAGGGATCCTCTGGCCACATCTGAGACCATCAGTGATGAGGAGGAAGAAGGAGAGAATGTTTAATAAAAYGACCACAAACCCTGTTCTCCATCTCCCTGAACCTCTGAGGGRAAGGAGGAAGAGAAAACTGAGAGTGAAGTTAAGCCTTGGAAGAAGGGAAGGGTGGGATAAAGGAGTTTTAAAGATTTAGTTTCCTTTGTCTTTATCCTGCTGTGATTTGATTGGTAATAAACTAATTTCCCTAAGTTTCTTCTCTCTGTATTCTCATCTCAACCCATGAGCTTTTTATTGTATTTTCCCTCCTCTGCCCAGATGCTGAAGGGACTGATGGGGTGACTTTTGTGGGTATGTGGCATCCGGCCAGGATCAGTGTTTAAAAGATGATTAGCATGAGTAGATGTAGATTAGACTGTAGGTGTGTAGGAGAATTCCTTGAGGAAGTCCAGGAGCCCATCCTAAATGAGAATTCAAAATAGAAAACAGRGCATTTGCTGTTAAGTTAAAAGGGCACTTGATAAAAGACCACACACTCTCACTGGAATTGTATCTGTAAAATGATCATCACAATTTGATACAGTTATTGCTAACACCTCACACTGAATTGTTTATTTTTCACATTTCAGTTCTGTCTGCCACACAGCTGCAAATCCATTTATCATGTGGCAAGAAAGCCATTTTCTCAAGGACTGCTGCAGCTACATTWGTTACGTAGGCAATGCAGGCCTGTGAAGGAGACAGAATGCCCAACTTAAACATATTTTCAGGAAGTAGAGAATGACAGATTCGGGAAAAGACAACCATTTTAGGCTAAATAATCTTTAACAGACTGCAGAAAGTATTTCATAGATTCTTTAACACAGAAACTAATCCCTACCTGCTGCATTTTTGTTCTTATGGTGATATTCACTCTTCTTGCTAGGARTTTAAGCAGGTTCACTTGACAGATGTGTCTTCACAGAGGGAAGAATCTAGATGCAATGCCTGGCTGGAACAGCAAACTGAAATACAGCAGGATTGAAGACTCTTAAGTTTGGGGTATGGTTTAATAGGAAGTCAGCTGATGGGGAAATGGGCTTCATGGCCTCATCCTGCAGTGTCTTTAGCATCTGACAGATAATTTGCAATCTAGTTTTGATGTATTCCCCAAGATTAAAAATTTCTGGGCAGGAGTGAGTAAGAAATTAAAACTTTCCTCCAGTTTAGCAGCTTCAGTCCACTCAGGCTGGGGTCTGAAACTATCCAAGGTTTCCCAGGAGGGCGACCTGTGACATTTTTATAGCAGAGAACTTGAGGTAAGTTCAGCCAGATCATGGATCCACAGAGTTTTTCATCACCATTAGCAGAAGAACAGGGCTCCAGAGACAAAAACTTCTRTACTTTCTGCAGTTCATGATGCTACAATCAAAATTCTGACTGTTCCATGGGTTACTGTTAAATAAAAGATCTGAATTATCTCTGTATCAGAAAGTGCCACTTGTCTTTCTTCTATGATTTGAGATGGTTTCAGAGGGCCCAGGTTTTTTCCTTGCTGAGGTTTTTGTGATAAGGGARCTGCATAGAGCACTTGTCAACCATAGCTCAAGTGCTCTTCTAAAATGCAACAGCATTATCTCAAAGATAGGGACAACRGAATTCATGTGGACTCACCCCACTTCCCAAAATACATAACTGATAGACACTGGGAGAGCTCTCAGAGAGGTTTTTGCCTTTGTTTTATTTTGTTAAGGTCTGTTTTGGGAAGGAAAAAGAAGAGAGGAAGCTAAAACCAAACTTCTTAATAATTTCAGAGTTGATGAATCCCTTGTTCCTTTTTGTGTCAAACTGTGGAGAGTTTCCTCTGTAGCCACTGCCAGATACTTTCTCCCCCATTTATTTTGTAAAGTTAATGATAACAGGATTTCCATAATAGCTTTTGTCCATTGCATAACTTTTATGAGTGAGATTGAGCTTTTCCATTAGGGCTGTGCTGCCAAAAACCTTCCAGTGGCTTTACTGTTCTGCACTTTWAAGAGAGTGGGAACCCTCTTTTCATCACAGGGTGATGAAAAGATGGTCCAAACCATCTTTGGACASAGGGATAGGAGGTGGGAATGTGTCATGATGGAGTGTTGTTGGCACAGCCTCACCTTCATTTTCCAAAAGCAGGAAAGGATGCATCCTATATAAATTTGAGGGGGTTTTTTAATCTTCTTCTTGAATGTGAGAAATGTGGCTGTCTCCCAGCACATGCATCTCTCTAATCAAATGTGTTTAAGTATAACACAGATATTAAAAGGAGAAGTTAAAAGGAGAAGGTATTTGCCCCTGCTAAATATATATTTATGGAGCAATGTGCAACTTTGTGAAAACTGGCAATTTACTCTTTTGGCAGTGAGTATTGGCAGGAGTGCAAAACCTTGTAATGCACTATCTCTGTAGTAAAAGGAGAATGAATACAGGATGGATTTATTTCCTATTCCTGGCCAATTAAAAAGCACACAGACAATGTCCCATCTTCTTCCAGTAACTATAAAAAGACAAACACCCACTGGGCTTACTTTCTTCTGCGTTCTGCTTCTCTGACTGTTTCTTTGTGTCTTTAAATTGTACACAAGACATGGAAGAAAATGTCTCATTTCTTTTAGGCACAGCACTCCAGGCACAGTGTCTTCCTGTCCAAAGTGCCCTGTGGTACATAATCTCATATTTAGCTGCAATCACATGGCCATCTGGATTAACTACACGTGGAAGTAAACAAAGCCCAGTGTGCAAGTGTTTTCAAGATCTGTTTTCTTTTTTCTTTTTTTCTTTCTTTTTTTTTTTTTTTTTTTTTCAGTGGCAATATCTCTTTCCAGGCAGCTTTGCTTTATAGTCTACCAATAACATCTCTCTTCTTTTCCATCATGCCCTGCTGGCAAGAAGGCTCCATCCCATTCCTGTGAAGCTGCTTTGCCTCGTAGACCCAAACCAGAGTTTTTTGAAAGTTGTGACTGGAGCTGTGAGAACAGAACAGTTTCCAGTTAGGGAACTCCCTGTGAATGATAGCTTGAGCTGCTTTGGCAAAAAAATCACGGTAAGAACAACAAAATTTATTCTCTGTCCTCTGCCCTCACCTCTTGTAGCATTTGAGATCAAATTCTGGTTTTTGGTCTGGATCTTGCAGAGAAAAATGACATATGACCAGGCCATCCAAAGGGTAAAATGAGTTCCTGCAGGAGAAAAATACTCTTTGCTTGTCCATGGAAGGAGCTGCAGGGACTGAGGGCACTCCAGACCTTCCACATTTTCCCTCAGTGCTGCCTTCTGGGGCACATATGGTTGATTACAAGGATAAAACTGAAATCCCTGCCATAACACAAATCKCGTTGAAATGAGTCACAACTGCATCCACTTTGTTCTCCTTGGGGGAAGGCAAAAGATGTGGATTGTGTGATGTGGATTGCTGGAATGCGCCTAGACACGAGGTCAGGGTGTGCAAAATTCAGGGCCTTGCTGCAGCCCAGGTAGTTTCAGCCTGCCACATAAAGAAATGAGACTTGGACCACGCAATCCTGAGTCAGTCCAATCCTTTCCCTTCTTTTCTCCCCTCCCTGAGTCCTTCCCAGGAATATTTAACCCAGGAACTGATACAAGGTGATACAAATGGGTTTTTTTCTTGAGAGTTTTGGTGCTGCATTTTTTTGTTTGTTCGATTTTTGCTTTTTGGGGAGCTTTTTTTGCTGGTTTTTTGGGGTGTTTTTTTGGGGGGGGTTGTTTGGTTTGGTTTTTGGGGTTTTTTTGGTGTGTGTGTGTGTTTTGTTTTGTTGTTGTTTTGGTTTTGGTTTTTGTTTTGTTTTGAGTCGGGTTGGCTTTCTTTCTTCAGTATGACATTCCCTGGAGATCTGYCCCCAGAAAGGTGGCACCTTCCTCTCCATCCAGTGCAGAAAAGCACAGTGCATCRAACCACCAAACCACACACGGGTCTGATTTGTACACCAGGCACCAATTCAAGCTTCTTCTCCAGCAGGTGAGACATCCATTGCTCCAGCATCTCCAGGGTGCCAGGAGCTGAAGCTGCAGCTCTGTTTGCAAGGCTGGGACCCAAGCAACTTCACTGATGTCCCCACGGCATTGAAAACCTAAATTTCTACTAAATTTACGTTTCCTGCTAAGGGAGAGGCTGAGTGACTTGGGCATGCCAGGCTCTCCCTTTTTATTTTAATACACACACAGGTGTCACCTGTGTGCTGTTTCCATCTCCACCTGGAGGTGCAGCTGTGTTGCTGGTGGGGGGGGTGAACATGCAGGTGGCAAATATAGGTGGGCATTTTTTTGGAAAGCCACCCGAGGGCAGCTCCTCCCTGCCCCTGTGATTTGCGTTCTATAAAATTTTAGCTGCTTTAACAGCTGTGTTCAGGGAACGCGGCAATTTCATGAAATACCGTCTCAGTCCTTTTATTTCCGAACAAAGCAAGCGTGACAGAGGCAGCRGAATGGAGAACCGTGGTTGGGCAAGGAAAAACATTAGCCTGGGGCGGGGGGGAGGTTTGTCTTTGGAACCTGGGGCCGCATCATTTTTGGATGCAGCTCCAACTGAGTCTCAGCAGCTCTGGAGCTTTCAGCGCCGAGGCAGCTCCGGGAAAGCTTCTCCCCTTCTCGGACCCTGGACACACGGCTCTTGT
>JACDOX010000662.1:62139-83937 GCA_014549065.1 Cardinalis cardinalis
GGAGCTGTCGCTACCCGGGCGCTCCTTTGTGTCGCTGCTGCTCCGCGGGTACCGCCAGGGGAGGAGGAGGAGGAGGAGGAGGAGGAGGAGGAGGAGGGGTTGATGGAGAGAGGTCCTGTGGCCACAGCCGAGCCGGAGGCTGCTGCTCCGGGCTCTCTGCCGTGGGTTTGCCCGCTCCATCCCCGTTTTTGGACGGAACAGCGGAGGGCCCGGGAGGAGGAGGTGAGTGTGACACGGGMGTGAAAATCCGCGGTCCTTGCGTTTTCTGCGCGGCGGTGAATCGCTGCTTCTTTCCTGTTGTGGTTCTTCTTCTTCTTCCTAATATTATTGTCGCCGTCGTCATCAGCGTTCTCCAGTGGTTCAGCTGGGGTTTGGGGTTTAACTCTTTCATTAAAGAAAAGGAAGGAAAACCATGTGGAGAGTGGTGRTGCCCAGCGTGGAGCGCTCTGCCCGGAGGCTCTTTCGGGCAGAATTACCTTCGGGACTTCGGGGAGGGAAGAAATACAGTTTCTGTCTGTTCCAGAGGCTGTGACAAACTGTAGCCATTTCTGGGATTCAGCCTAGGAATTATAAATCCTGTTTCCTTTTTATTAATTTTTTAAAATTGTTTTTTCCTTTTCATTGYCGGGTCTCACAGGGCTCTTTGCAGATCGAAGGGGTCATGAAACTCCTCAGCAATGTACCTGCCCATGTCAGRGGAGTTTTAACTTCCGACGCAATTCAAAGCGAAGTTTAAATTTCAAAGCAATTGTTTAAACTTGTATTTAACCCTGTGTTGCCCGCTCTGGGGCTGCCGGTGGTGCATGCAGGATGTTTTACCGAGCGCTGTCTCAACTTTGGACTGTGCAGGGCATCCCCGAGCCATCAAAACAGTGAAAGCAGAGCCCGTAAATTAATTATTTTGTCTGTTAGACATCGCTTGTTTTGGCGAGGATGTTCACGGGCCATCCAGGGTCCGCTGGAATGGACAGGAAAACTCACTGAGGATGACTCACGGGCTTTGGYGTTGGAAATGTGCTTTGCCAAGTGGAGCTCTGTGGGTAACCYTCCCTCAGCCCCCTCGGCCTGTAAAAGGGAGCGGGATGAGGCGCAGGRCGGCGTCCGACAAAAAAAACTTGCGGGCGTGTGCCTTGCTTTAAATACCTTTGCTAATTGCGCGCGTGCTCCCTGGGGTTTTACATGCCATTGATCTTTAATTAATTGCTAATGGCTGAGCCTGCTGCTGTTTTTTGCGGCTGGCGAGGCAAATCGCAGCCTGTCCTTGTGCRCTAATTATTTGTTTTGTGGTGGCATCTTGGGGTGTGCAGTGCCTGCCCTGACAATCCCAGGCGTGGGGCRCTCGCGTGTGAGGCACCAGGCTCACCTGGCTGATGGATTTCCCACTCAAAAGGGACTTTTCCCAACATCTTTTCTGGTCTCTTGCTTATCACAGGCTGCACAGGATTTCACAGACAAGCTCTGCCTTGAGCCCAGGGCTTCTGTGAGGTCTCCCCTTGCCCCCATGGACGGGCTCCATCCGTGGCAGGGCTTCAGGGATGTCTGAGCCGCTGCCTGGGGGCTCACAGGCTTGAGCTCTGAAAGGGTGAGTAACATCGTCCATTTAAACCGGCTGTAATTGGGCTGAGAGCTGTTTTGATCTATCAAAAGTCGTGGTTTTGCAAATAATGCCTGTTAAAGCTGTGGTTGTTGTGGCCCCGGTGTGGGCAGAGCCACTTTCTCCTTGGATTTGTGCATATTCTCCTTCTCTGCAGCAGATTAAAAGAGATGTGTGTAGTTTCTGTAGTAGCAGAAACTTCACCTGCATTTGCAAACAYGCCTGCCTAGCATGTTCTTTGCAATCCTGCAGGGTCTCTGGGCACAAATTTTAGGGGGAGCTGTTTCTGAATGATGTTCTGAACAGATTCATCCTCAGACCAGCATTGCCCAGATAACAATATTACCCTAAAGATGACTCCAGCTGGTWGGAGCAGGCCCAGAATGGCCACTGTGGGCATCCCTCCCTTAAAATAAAGCAGATTATAGACCAATGAAAAGTATCTGTGAGCATCACAAAAAGCGGCCGCAGCAGATTTCCGCTGCCAGGAAGGTGTCCTGCTTTCCTTATGGAAGCTGGCAGGAAGAAATGCTGCTGCTGCTGCTTAAAAACCACAGCCTGAAAGGGAGGGAAATCACTGGTGACACAGTGCAGGAAGGCTGGTCACAAAATCAAATTGCTGGGAGCCACCAAAGCGATGATGTGAACACTTACCCGGGGGTTCCTGCGCTGCTCCTGTGCYGCCCTCGCTGTGCCAGCCCCCTTGGTGATGTGCTGAAGATGTTTGTTGGTGCCCTTGCTGTGGTGCACCCCTCCACACAGCAAAGAATCCCACAGCTCTCTTTCTGGTGATGACTGAACCTGTTTTCAGAGCAATACAAAGCAACAGGGAAGGAGAAAAGAGTATCTGGCATCTCTCTCACTTTGCTCTCGTTTAAGCTTCGTGCGAGGCAATGTAGACCAGAATTAATTACTAATTCTAATTCTACTTTGTGTCTTGTAGATATTGATGATATTTTCAATTTCAAATTTATGCATCTGCAGCTTCTTTTTTTTTTTTTTTTTTTTTAATTTTCTACTGCAGCAACAAAGCCAGGAAAGCTCCTAAACACACGCCTATTTTAAGCCTGCCAGCAGTGCCTTTGGCTTAATTCAGCTGAGTGGCACAGGGTGGCCCAGGGCAATTGTTTGATATAAAATTCTCTCTTTCCTGATGGCAGTTGAAATTGTCGTGGTTTCTTTCATGGTTTTGAGGGAAGAGGAGCGGGGGGGAGAAGGGAAGAATTTGTTTATTCCTGAAGCCTGACACAACTTGGCCAAGCTCTTCTGGGTAARCCCTCAAAATGGGGATTCTTGTGTGTTGAAAATTCTGGTGTTTTGGTACTTGCTTTCACCCTAAAAAAAACCACCTTTGGGTTTTGTGTGATACTCAYTCATTCCAGACAGTTTTAGAAGGCCTTTTCATTCCCACAACACTTAATTGTAATAAATCCATTGTTAGATCTACCTGATGAAATTTGACTAATATGGGCTGAATATCACCTCATAAATTCCTGGGTTTTGGACCCTCCCTGAACTGAAAGCTGCACCTCCCCATCCTTATTTTTCTTGGTACATGGATGTTGTAAGGAATTCCCATCTAACAGCAGTGCATTTGTTATGCTCTGAGAAATGTTGATTACTGGCACACTTCTTTCCTAACAACCAGCTTCCGCTTGGAGTTGTCACTCAGTTTGATTTTTATGCCACAGATTAGCAAAATCAGACTAATTCCTGCTGGTGAAACCCAGTGCTTGACACCCTGGTATCTGAAAATACTCAGAAAGGATGAGGGGGCTATTTATAAAACAGGCAAAAAGCTTGTAGCCTGTATGAAGTGATGAAGAACATGAGGCACTACTTGAAAGAAGTGGTAGCAAAAGAGCCTAAAAATTACCTGTCTTTAAATTCAGTATTAAATTGAAATTATGAACAAATCTATCCCTGATATTACAATGTGGTAATATGAATTTCTGTTTATTTTTTGTCTCATTTGAAATGCTCTTCTGTTTTTTTTTTTTTGTAAATTAGCGTTTGGTCCCCAGCACTGAAGCTACCCTATATTAAATTTTAAAGATTACCTCCATCAATTTTTAACAATCTCCACTTACTAAATGTATTACATAAACAGTTATTTTAAAATGTCATTTCCTAAGAGTTTCTGAACCACCTTTAAGCAGGTGTAAAGCTGCTTTCACCTCATTTGGAGGTTTTGGGCAGCAGTGGCAGGGGAGGTGCAGAGCTGTTACTAATTCACAGAGAATTTCCATCCTCTGGTCACTTTTAGGTCAAAGGTAGCAAAAAACACCAAAGATTTYGAGTGGGCTTTGATAATGATAAATAATAAGTATAACTTATATATATATAAGTTATATATATACATACCTATATATTTATATATATACACATATATATTTATGTATATATAATATATAATACTTATAAAATGTAAGTATTATAAATAATAAGATAAATAATCAGTATAACTCCAGCCAGTCTTCAGACAGGTAATTTTCATTCAAACCAGGTATTTAAAAGGAGGAGAGAGATATTTCTAAATTCTAGTACCTGTGATTTAAAAGTAATGACACTTTACACAGTATTTTAGTCTTAGTGCTTATTGAAAAATGAGGTTTTATATTTTCCTTTTGCTTTGCAGCCTTGCAAGTGACTTTTCCTTGTACTTCTTCCCCTTTTTGGATTGAATTCTGCTGTCTGCTCCTCGGTGTCTGTATGAGGAAATTTGCTCTCGTGCAGCCACTGCCAATGTAAATTCAAAGGGCAATTTCTGGAGAGTTTTGAACATTATGCCCATAATACTTTTAATCAGAAATACATAAGAACTGCAGTTCTGCTATCTCTGTGAGGATAATATTAGCAGAGTTCTCATCATCTTTGCACCGTCCTTACTGGAGTCTTAGCTTTGTGTTAAGAGCTCTTCTGGAGGCATTCCATAAAATTAAATGGAGATTAAAACTAATTGGTTTCTATGTTTCTAAGCCACTGTAAAAACTTGAATAATAAGTTGAGGAAATTGTCTTTTTGAAAAAGGGTTTTTTTTTTCCTGCTGTTGAAAAATTTTATCACTAAAGAGTTATTTTCCTCTCCCATCCTGTAAAACTTTTACTAATGGCAAAGAGTCATTCATTATATATCTTAAAAGAGAACTGTAAACAATAAGAAATAAGATTCAATGTTTTTACTGAGCASAATTTATATCCCCAAAGTTTCAGTAATGGAAAGCAAATTACAGGAGAACTTCCAGTATCTCATTTATTGTATTCTGCTGATATTCGTCATGGTGAGTTTCTGGCTAGAAAGATGGAAAATGCAGTTTTCGTATGTAATACCTGATATTTAAGCTTTGAAAATCCCACCCCAAAAAATGGAACGAGGAGGTGATTTAGTGGAATAAAATGGGACAGGAAATGTCACAGCCTTTAGAAGCCCAACCAGTGCATTTTGTGACCTTTGCTGTTGTCCTTTGGCGCTCGTCTGAAATCCACCATGAATTTCTCTGCTTAGGAAGAGCTTTTGCTTTAGTCAGTCCCCATTGTCTGCTGAGGGGTTATTTCCATAGTGAGGAAAACTGAGAATGGGTTTTTCTGCTGCTGAGCAAATCTTTGCAGCAGGATCTTCACTGGACCTTCTCTGATTTTTGAGTCTTCTCTCCTCTGTTTCCTCGTGGAGTGGCTGAGTCTCGGTGTTCTCATCTGAAAATACATTTGGGGGGGATTAGCTGAGGCATGGGAGTCAAGACCCTTTAGAAATGCATAGCATTATAGTCTGGAATAATTCAGTGCCCCTGTTAGGAACAGCTTTTAATTTAATCTACTCACAGTGAAAAGGGAGAAATACAGTGTCAAGGGAAAAAGCACATCTGATCATGTGAAATGTAGGTAGCTACTTTTACTTAAATTCCTATGTTACTTTACATTCTGTTTTACTTAGTTCATCTTGGCTGTTAGGTGTCTGTTGCCCAATCCAAATATTTGGCTCCTGTTTAAGTTGGATTTGATTACTTCAAATAAATTGCCAGTGTTTTGTTTGCTCTCAGTGTAGTCAGAGAACACACCAGTGGCTATTCAGATTTTTTTTCTCTAAGATTAAAATTTTAAATGAATATTTTATATTAATATTTTAAATGGAAATCCTTGCTAAAAGGTATTGGTGTATTTAGTATCAGCAAAGGATTACAAACTGACCTGTGAGCCAGAAGGGGAGAGACAGAGGTGCTTTCTCAGATCTGTGAGATCCTCAGCATTCTGTAGGAGAACTTTCAAGTTTTTATAGGAAGTGGAAAAAGAAACYGACTCAGTTTATCTTTGAAAATTGCAGTTATTAAAAAAAAAAAAAAAGGGGGTGGAAAATAAACTTGGTATTAATTTAAACAGAATTTTGAAGCTAAACAGARATCTTTTCTGCATCCCAGCTGCTTACAGGAATATATTTACTAATGCCAGACTGAGACTGSCTCTGGTTACTGATGGGAACCACCTCCTCTTACTAATTTAGGTGGCTGAATAGATGCCCAGAAACCTGGGGTAATTTAGCTAAAAGTAGGTTTGTAGTAGAGTTTTGAATTTGAATCTGTTATGAGAGAGACTCATCCTTCACTTGCTGATAGTCTTGAGCAGAAATAACCCAAAATCAGGGTACACCATGATATGACTGCTGCAGCAACCTGTAGAAACTCCTGGGCTCACATTTCCGCTTAAAATTCTCTGGATTGAGCACTTYTCAATTTCACTTTAAATCGGCCTCTCAAGCCCTTTTGAAAAGAGCATTCAGGGGGGCATTCGTCTTGTCAGGGGACTTCCAGTGCCGCGGAAGGTTTCAGTAAAGTTTCAGATCCATAATCTTCATTTTGTTATGGATCTGATCCTGAGGTCTTGTGGGCGCGACATGGAATTCCCTCCCTTTCCAAGGGAAGGAATGKATTTGGAAGCTATGGGTTTGTGTTCTGAATGTTGGAAGGAGTTTGAGGTCTGACTGTCCAAAATCATCCTGAGAGAGGCAGCTGCAAACACATCTGTGGCTGCCCAGCCAGGTTGTGCTGGGTCTGGCTGGGGTGGAGATAATTCCCTTTAGTAGAAGYCCATAAATTGCTGAGATTTTGGGTTTTCCTGGACTGTATTGTCAAGGTTTTTGCTCTCTGTGCCTCCCCTGCCCCTACAGAGAGCAGGCTGTTGGTGTTTGGGGGGTGACCTGTGCTGGCCAAAGGGTTTTCCACAGAATGTGTTGTCATGGCCAGCAATGAAACCTTGGTGAGGGGGAGGTGGATTGGGGGTCCTGCCCCACAGCTGGCATAAAGCTCTCATTGACTGTGATATTTATAAACACAAATGAATAAATAAATTCTCTTGTGAAGCTGTTACAAGCCAGGCAGTCTGAAGCATTTTCGAATTTATAATTTGTAAAAAGCTAGTATAGAAAAAGAGCTGTACCACATTTCATCCAACCTTTTACCTTTTATTTGGTGATCAGGTTGTGGCACCATGCATTTGCTGCCAGTCCCCACTGGGACCATCTCCATCATTCCTTTTGCTTCTCTCTGAAGCCCCTGCTCCAGATCAGCTTCATGTTTCACCTATTAAACTGCTGAGTCCTGACGACAGAGCTGAAGGTCACGCTGGGAATGTGGTGGCAAAACAAATCTTTGTTTTTTTCTTTGCTGCGAGTGCTAAAGCTGGAACCCGTTTCTCTTCTGTTAAGTGGGGTAATGGATAACCAGCAGTGAATTTGAACCCTGCCCTACAGGCAATTAACTGCMGATTGCTCCAACCTTGTTTTTCCCACTGGCCACAGCAGTCCTTGACACTGATTTGTCACCTTTTCCCTGGATTCCTCCATGGAACCGAATTAAAATCCTCTTCAAGTCCCACAGAACTCTGCCTGCTTGACACCTCTCTTCTGCAGTGTGTTGTGTCCACTGGAACCATCTCTCTGACCACTCAGGCCTGCCTCATGTTATCCTTTGAGTCTCTTTTCACCACCTCTGTGTTTTCATTTGTGCTGCCACACGTGGGAAGCTGTTCATGGTGCTGTCCCCTGGATGTTCTTGCTGGTGGAGTGGAGATGGACAAGGTCTGGAGGTCCCTCCCAACCTCAGCCTTTCTGTGATTCTACTTGGAAGAGCTGTCCTCAGCCCCTCATCCTGCAGTTTTCAGCATTAGATATATGTCTTAGATAGATAGAGATTTAAYATATTAGATATTGCATATTAGGTATGTATCATTAGAGCTGACTGTCCATTTTAGTTAAGCTCCAGCCCTATCTCATCATTAATTCCTGTAACACTACAAAAGGGGACTTATCTAGATGTGAGCACCATTTGCCTAAACAAGCTGTCCCATTCCCCTCTAATTTACACCCTACTGCTTCATTGTGTTTGGATTACAAATGCCCTGGGCTGAGGAGTTTACTTATTGTTCCTATTCGGAAAATATTTTATCTATCAACGCAACCGTTAAGAAATTAGCAGAAAATGATTTTTGGCTGCGGTGAAATTATCACTTTATAGCTGTGGCCTTCCCCAGGAGTGTTGCTGCACGTGTGCACGTGGTGTCCATCTGTTCATGTGATGCTGGAAAGCCAAAATGAAACTTCAGCCCTAATTGAGGCTGAAGTTCTTCTGCATGTTCACTGTCACCCATCCTGCTGTCACCAAACGAGCTGCCCCAGACCACGGGGGCATTTTGAGACTCTGGCTTCACCAAACCCAAGAGGATTTCCAGAGCTGGCAAAGGCTGATGTGCACTTTTGCAGGTGGTGGTTTGCTCTTTGCTCTCTGGGTATTTGAAAAATTGTTGYGGTAATGAGGATGTGGTAAATGTATAAGTTCTGCCTTAAAGTTTTTGATGGTAGAAATGGTGGGGCTTTATTTAACCTGAAAGAAAAAGAGGAATTATTTATCTATCTCTGAACTGCTGATTAATCCCTGTAGTATTCAAGGTGCTTAAGCAACAGAGAACAACAATAGGAGCACAACAGTGCTTAAAAATACAGRTTTGAAGGCTGTGCTGTTGACCTTCCCAGGATTCTGTGTTCAATAACTGCACTTAAAAAGGGTGTGGATACTTTAAATTTGTTCACTGAGGGAGTTTATACACCCATGGTGTCTGTAGGTGATCAGCTGTAAAGTGAATATTCTCTATCCTGTGCATATCCTGTGCAATAATTACATATCAATCTGTAATTACGTGAACACAACTGTTTTTGAAAACATATCTTCCTTCCTTTCTGAACTTAACAAGTAAGACCAATTCTGTCTTGGTGCTGCTTGTGACTAAACTAATTTTTTAAGGGAATCCTTATGAATAAAATCTTAGTAGTGGTGCTAGGATTTAACACATTTCTCAGTTGCAGGCATAATGCTAAAGAAAACTTGGATTATYCTCTGGCTCTTGTTCGAACAGTGAATCCCAGACAACTTCCAGAGCTTCACCTTTGCCAGAGTGCAATCAGTGTTGCCAAGGAGAGTTCAGGGGTTTTCTGGGCATTTGTAAATTGGGCAGAGGAGAGTGGTCTTTCTTCTCAATTAGGCAGTTTGCAGTGGAGRCTTATATAAGAATTTCAGGAAAATAAAGAAACAACTTTTCAGCAGCACCCTTGCATCTGTGGAAGGACCAATTTAAGCCCAGAGTTACAGATAAATTGGATTTATAGACACAGCAGCCACAAATTGCAATGCAAACAGACATGTGTGTCCTACCTCATAAAAAAACCAAAAMACAGTTTTGTCTGTTGTGTGATCCAGTTGGTCTATTAAGCAAAAGCTGAAATTCCTCYCTTTTCATGTTTTTTGGTTTCTCTGCATCCTGCTAGAGCAGCCAGCAGAGTCTAACACCAGAGAAAACGTGGGGGTTTAAAGAAGGAGACAAAATCTTGAACGGAAACAGTTTTTCAGAAAACTGTAAATAAGTACAGAAAGAGATGCTCTGATCATCCCAACAATTTGTTCTGGCTGTATAAATGTTTTGTGGGAATCAGCAGAAGCTTAGGGTTTCTCCACTAACTTGTGGTAAATATAAATATTCTCAACGCCTCTCCCTTCCTCTCTGAGTGGCAAATGAATTTAACAGGACTGAATATAAGTCTTTGCAAATCTCCTCCTTCACAGAGGTGTTTTTCCCTTTCTGYTCCTCTCTCAGCTCTGAAACTGCGCCTCCCTTGTAGACGAGAGCTTTGGGTGGTTTCTGGCATTTTCTGGCGTTTCTCATGTCTGAATGAATCTCTGTGTGGTCACACAGACCTCCTCAGAACGAAAATCTGGCACTTTTCAGGCCAAACCCATAGTTTCATCCCCAAAAAGGAATCTGAGGGAGTATGTATGGGCAGACTGGAATGGGAAGGTGGACTGTGCTCAGCGCAAGGTGGGAAACAAGGCTCTGCCTGGAGGTGCTTTGGAATTTGTGCGGCATTTGTTCCGCCGCTGACCTTGGTGTGCTCAATTTTGGTCGTGTTGCTCAGAGCACATCTCAGGCYGSRTGGTGCTTTGAGAAGGTGAYGGAAAATTKCCCTACWGYGTCGCWGACATCTTTTATGGAAAAYCCTTTCCTTAGGATTTTTCCTCCTGAGAAGCTGAGAGGCCTCAGGAACAAAATGYAAGCAATGGTTATCTGCTGCTGTGGAATGCAACAGGTGCATCTGGGATTGGTCTCATGTGGTTGTTTCTAATTAATGGCCAATTGCTGTCAGCTGGCTCTCTCTCTGTCCAAGRCACAAGCCTTTGTTATCATTCTTTCCTGCTCTATTCTTAGCYAGCCTTCTGATGAAACCATTTCTTCTATTCTTTTAGTATAATTTTAATGTAATATAGATCATAAAATAATAAATCAAGCCTTCTGAAMCATGGAGTCAGATCCTTGTCTCTTCCCCAATCTGAAAACCCCTGTGAGCACTGTCACACTGCAGAACCCTGCTATTCTGTAAACTCACCAACGTTTACACTTCGTTTGTACTGGATATTGCTGCCGTGGCCTCTGGAGAGAGAAAAGGGAAATTTGCCAGCCCATTCCTGCCACTGCAAGTGGGAGAAATCCAGGCAGTTCTTCCTTCYGCCTCAGTTTTTTTCTTTTTATTTGTAGAATGAATATGACTGCCTGAAGGTGATGGTTTTATATTTCAGTATGGSTCCACGTGGCTTAGAGAGGTTGTAGCAGCCTTGCATGCTACCCATAACTTCAGTAAAATGACAATAGCAGGATTGGTTTATCTGTGATGGTCAAACCCTTCAGGACATCTAAAGCAGCACCAGACAYGCTGTCTTCCTTCTGTTTGTAGATTATTACCCTTTTCAGCAGTGCTCATCAATCACTGGGGTTTCCTTAATGGTAGGGAATGAGTGATAGCCAAAGGCAGGAGTGATTTGTCTTTCCTCAGCTTTGCATTTCCCTTCCCTGTGCTGAAGAAGTTACATGGTTCATTCTGCTCCAAGGCTGGCTCAGCCTTCTGCACGAAATGGTTGTGATCAAAGCTTCACTTCAGAAAGGAGCTTGAAGAGGTCATTTAAAAAAGGACAGAATAACATTTCTTGGCTTTTAAACCTTGCTAGTCCTCAGTTAGATTTTGTAGCTGCACAGGTGTATTCCACTTTCCAGGAAAAGCTTTGAATTTTGTTTATTGGTTGGTTTTCTTGTGGTTGGGATTTTTTGGGGTTTTTTTTGCCTGAATTTTGTGTTGTGTTGTGCCATTGATGAGTCAGTGCTGGTAGATTACCATTTCCCTGTCTTCATTTTCCCTCTGCCTTGGCTTGTCACCTTTCTCTTCTGCTTCCCCTTGTCTCTTTCTCYTCTCTTATCCTTGGTGGTCCCCACACCCCTCAGGGCTTCCCAGCAGCAGAAGCCACCAGCACCTCTCTGTTCCAAACCCTGTAATTCCTGTTGTAATTCGGGTCGGCTGCACAATTTCTGGGGCAAAAGGCCCTTTGCACTGCATTTTCCATGCTGACAATGATCTTTTCCAGGTGAACATGGCGCTCACCCACTGGGACATTTCCAAGCTGATGGCCAAACCTTTTTTGCAGTGTGTGCTAGTGCCTCCTATCACAAACAGCAAAATCYATTTCATTAACCACTGGGGGAAATAATTGTCCTCTGCAGATGTCTGCTTCTGAGAAACTCCACTCATGGATTTGGGGATCCTTTCCAGACAGAGTAGTAGAAAGATAAAACGCATTGTCTGCTTCATTTGATGAGGTCCTGGATCCACAAAGAATTCCCTATTCCATGTGTAAAACTCCAGCCACCTGCAGGAGRTTACTTCTGTTAAATTCATCACCCAACTATAAAACAACCAATGGGAATATTGGTTTATTATTTATCACCTTTTCAAGGGCAGAACTTCCTCGCTGCGTTTTGGACRCAGATCAATGAAAATAAGACTTTTTGGGCCATGAACCAAGCCCTGGATTTCAGCCTTTGTGTGCCCCCTGTCTYGTGCCACTGTGGTGGTGCTGACTCCAGTGCAGGGGGCAGGAGGGCAGAACCCTCTGCCCTCACTTTCCTGCCCAAGCAGGTGTGACCAGAAGCCTTTTGCCTCCCACTTTCCTCTGGATTTATGATTTATGGCCACTCAGCACAAAATACTGAAGTATTTTGCAGATTACCCAAAGGGGAGGTAGGAACACTCCTGAATTTCTGCAAGTTATTCTTGCAGGAGCAAGAATAAAATCCACAAATTCCTGGGCTTTGGGATAACCAGGAGCATTTATGGGATGGTGACACCTGATTGTGGATCTCTGGCTGGGAATTTAATCCTGTTATTTCTGAAAGACATTTTTACACCACGTTAAAGATTTTCAAAGTGCCGTGCAACAGTATAGGGGTGTTTAAAAGTGAGCACAAGGATGTTGTGCTCTTGCCAACAGCATTTTCCTGGCCAGAATAATTTTTTTTTYCTTCCCCAGTGTGTCACATTTTATAGCTTGGTTCACTTTTTAAGGGCTCCTGGCAGGTCCTTAAACTCTGGGCTCCATCCAGGAGAAGCAGCCAAAATTAAGCTGTGCCAAACCACAGCTACTGTGCTGTTGATTTGTTCATTTTTGCACAAATTACAGTATTTAGCAAGCACTCATTCCCTGACATTTGCAGCAGTGGCTGAGTTTCTCAGTGTCTTGTTATTAAATAAAAAATAATTATATTAGTCATAAAAAGTCATGAAAAGCCTAAAGCAGGGTCTTGGGACTTAGTACTCTGCATAAATTAGATATGATCTGAGCTGGAATCTACTCTGTTAATTTGGGGGGTTTTATGCTTTTTTAAGGGAAAACTTTGATTTTTTTAAATTTTTTTTTTTTTAAACTGGTGACCTTTTAACAGGTCATGTTTCTTGTGTTTGGGAAGAATCAGCAGCCCCATTTCCTCCCAGTACTCTAGGATGTCACCACAAACTGTGTGTGTACACATATGGATACACACACAAATATTTRTATTTAAGGCAGACATTAAAACACTTGGAGCTGATTGGCAGGATGTCTTCAGAGTATTGGGAAAAAAAAAAAGGCATTAAAAATCCCACATTTTCAGAGTATTGAAAAAAACATTCAGCCTTCTCTGGGGGTAGGGGTGGAGAGTGGGGGAAGCAGCTGGGTGGGAGATAGCAGCAGCTTTTTAGTACATGATACCAAAAATAAATTAAGATTTTCCTGACGCAGAGACACAGTGCCTAAAAGAGAAGTAAACCCATGCATTTTGTGTCTCCCCCAGTTCTCTGCCTGGAAATATTTTGACTAAACCTTTGGGGTGTAGATGTGGTGTTTCTTTTCCATCTCCTCTTCTGCTTTTTCTCCTTGCTTGAGGGTTCATTGGAATATACATAAATTGGAGTGAGAGTTTGGTCAGGCTCTGCTTGCCAGAACAGAGCAGAGTCTTTCACAGAACTCTCTGTGCCCTTTATTTCTTATTAGAAGACAGTTGGATTTAACAAACCCACACCCAGTGTTTTAAATATTTCATTTCTTACTTGTTTCATCTCTTGCTTTAAAATATTGCAGTCAAAATAGAGGATATTTTAAAATCTGATGAGGTCTCCTGCTTCAGAAACAGAGAAGTCAAATCTCTCATATCCCTAAATATTATATCTATTATATTCCTAAAAGCAGAGAGAAATACTTTCAGGGTGATAAAGCTGTGCCTTTATGTGAAAAGTGAGACTGAGCGCACCAACACATTTTCCTGTCACTTGTGGATCTTTTTAATGGGCAAAAATCCATATTGGCAGCCTTGTGTGTCAGCCCTAAGCCTGTGTAATTTCAATCTTGCCTAAACTCTGTTTTCCTTGGAAGAATTACCATTTCTCATCACTGTGGAAAGGAACAGTCTTTCAGTGCTGTTAAAAAAAATTTCTGACTTTCCCAGGCAGCTTCTGAAACGGGAAGGCAGAGGTTTTGTGTGTGGTTTAGCTTTTCAACGTACAAATATTTGCCAGAATATTTGCTTTCTGTGTTTGCAGAGGCTGCTCCTCTCGTGTGATAAGGTCAGGCAGCCTCTGAGCCCAGCTCATTCCTCGCCAGCCCCTCTGTAAGACATTAACTCAGCAACAATGAATGAAGAGGTTTAATTTTTTTTTTTTTTTTTTTTACACCCTAGGAAATGCTTCCTCCTAGCTGGAGGCTTATGTGAAAGAAATTCTGCAGAAAAAATAATTAAAAAAAATGATGCATACAGTGAAAATCCAGTGTCCTGCTCTTTTCCCAGAGGGTTGGGAAAGAGACTCAGCTTTACAAACATTTGCAAATCTGTTTTCTCATTAGTTTTGTCCATTGACCTCCCTGATTTTKAGATGCCACTAATTTGCTGGCCTTCTGTTTACATATTGAAGGGGAGGAGAGAGCAGCTGGGTGAAAAGGGGAAAGAGAATTTACCTGGCAAAAAGGAGTTTTAGCACAGGGAAACAAAGCTTAAGGCCAAGATGCAGGAGTTAAAGGGAGAAAAGTGTGTGTATCTGAAAGGAAAAGATTAAACACCACGAATTCCACTGAGGAAAAGGCACTGCAAACTCAAACAAAATTTAAATTAAAAAAAAAARRRGGGGGAAAAACCCCAGGAGTCAAGAGTATAAATTACTTATCTCTTTCTTATTTCAAGGAAGAAGTGATTTGATCTGCATGCTTCCAAAGAAGATTTTTAAACCTGAAATTCTTTCACAGGTTTTTGGCTGTGAAATGCAGAGCAGGGAAGGTGCTGATAGGAAGGGCAGCAGGGGCTGCTCCAGCTGAGATAATTTCACAGCAGGTTGGAACAGGGGTCATGAGTCCAYGAGCCATTCACTGGCCCCAGTGCCAGCTAATCCCGAATATTTTACTGTTGACAACACTTTTGGTTGGTTTTAAGTCCTTTCCCCTTACCAGATGCTGGCCTGTCAAAATCAGGGAAGATAAAGCTGTGCCTGCTTAGCRCATTAAAAATAAAACCACAAACCTTTTTTTACTTCATAGCTGGGATTTTTCTCTCCTTTTTAAAGAAGGGGAAAGAACAGAGAGACACAGATGAGGGTTATATCTTGTTTTATGGCATGGCCTTCTCATAAGAAGGTTTAACATCCTGTYCACTTACCTTCTGTACATTTTTTGTAAATTAAATAGCCATCTCAGAGGAAGCCATTGCTACTTGTTCATGAGTAGCTTCTGCAATTCTTGGCAGTGGGTAGGAAATTTATGAGYGTGCTACACCTGCTGTAGTCCTCGAGACAAACTGTGGCATGTAAAATTTCTGTGTAAATTACAAATTAAAAATAATATGAAAATTTAAAAACTGCTATTAGGAAAAAGTCTTTGTCCCACAACAGTAACCACTCACTGTCCTGTGTGGTTTGCTTGGGTTTGTTTTGTTAAGTGACCTGGAAAAGTGACTTTTTCTGGTAAAACTRCCATCATTCCTCTCACCATTCATCATATCTTCTGTGCCTAAAAACATAATTCTCTGGATGTTATGCTGCCATGCATGTTCAGGTGAACTCCATAACCCAGGAAGTCTCTCTGTCTGCTGGAGTGCATCTTCTGTGGCCTCAATTAAAATAACAATAAAATAATGAAATAATTAAAAATAAAAAATAATTTTAAAATATAATAATAACAATAACAATAACAATAACAATAATAATAATAATAATAATAATAATAATAATAATAATAATAATAATAATAATAATAATAATAATAATAATAATAATTTAAAAAAGCCAAATAGCTGCACATTTCGTTTAATTTTGTATCTTGGAGCTGACATGCAGCCCTCTGTGTGGCATGCACATGGCATGAGAGATCCCCTTGCTTGCTGCTTCAGAAACAGAGAAGGTCAACATAAACAGGAGGGTATCACAGGTTGTGGGGCTTTGGGGGTGAATTATGAACAGCTAAAAAAAACCAAACCCACTGTGAGACAAGAGAGGACCAGTTTTAATTTGCCTTTGGACTGTCTAGCATGGCCTGCTCTGTTGGGGTGGTGTGCCATGCACAGTTCTGGTGTCATATTTTGGGTGTGGGATGACTGTGCAAAACACCCAGTGGTGGAAGGGCTTTATTTTTTAAGCTTTAGAATTTTTTTTTTTTTTGTTCATTTTATTCTGTTTCTTGGTAGGAAGGAAAATAACCCATCTCTGCAGAAAGTGCTGTCGGAGGTGCACTCTCTCTCTAGGACCAAGAATGCTGCATTTGCCTTTGGCCTTTTTGTAGCACTCCTTCTGGCCATGCAGCTTCCTTAATGGAGCCACGTGCCTGATCCTTTTAGCTGAAAGAAACATTTCAGCATTAATGACTAAGAAAGGAGTTAGGGAGAGGAGGAGAGGAGCTCAGGAAYGCTGTGGGAGGCAGCTGCACATGCCCAGGTGGTTGTGGCTCTGCTGAAAGGATGAGAAGTCTGCAAGGGTGGAAGAGGAAAAGAAAATGTTAAGGCATTTAATGAAATACAGCGAGATTGGGTTGTATAAAAGGARCTTGTGCTCCTTTTGCCGTAAGTGTGGGTTCTCATTTGATTTATTTATTTTTTTAATGCAAGCACAAAGTAGAATAGAGAGGAGTGGAAGCGCTCAGCTCTGTCAGTTCTGTCCTTCCATGGTCACCTTTTAAACAATTTTTAACCATTTTTAAGCACTTTTAACCRTTTAGCTGTTAATGTATCTGTGAGCTGGAAGTGGTAGAAAACAGTTACATAGCAGTCAGCTCTTTCAAAATCCTGAGGTTTTTTTTGAAGAGTGATGCATTTCACAATTAATTAGTTTTTCTCCAATTGAAAACCCCTGTGGAGGAAAGTTTGGATGATGCACATGCAAAATTAGGCATTGCAGAGGTTTCRTGGGTACATTTCCCCAAGTTTTTAAAGTACTTAATTTACAAAGCAGCGTGGAGAAATTTTAAAAATAAATAAAAAAAAGTTATCTGTTTGCTTTGGAAGTGCCATCCAAAGGTGCACAGGGAGCTGGAGCACTGGAATTGTCATTCTGGGTTTGGTGGAGAGGAAGGAAGATRTATCCAGGGAAATGAAGCCTGCTTCTTCATTTTGCTCCGCACACCTTGGTTTTCAGATGTTGATGTTTGTGACTGTGGTTTGGAGAGGAAAGGATTTGTACGCAGCATTTGTATTTTTGTTCTTTTAAAACTTCCCCATCTCAAAGAAAATTACTTTCACACAGTCTACTAAGATACGTGGGGGAGAACAGGAGTTTGTTTCTGGGAGTGGAAAATGCTCCTTTTTTAGGAATGATAAGCTTTGAAATCTTCTTGTGAAGTTTTCCTGCCAGGTGTGACAAAACAATGTGAAAGTAGCTATAGTAGCTTTAAAAGGCAGAAATCACAGTTACTGATAACTGTGCAACATTTGAGATGTGATTTTTGAAACTGAGAGTTGAAGACTTGGTACACAAATCATAGGGATGGATAACCCGAGTACATTTGGATATATAATCTAATTATTGTGTTTTAAAGATACATAATCTAATTATTGTGTTTTAAAGGTTCCTGAAGCTTTTCTCCCATAAGAAATTGGCAGAAAAGTTAGGAGAAGATGGGTTTGAACTTTGTACAGTGAACAGCTATTTATGTGTTCATGACAGAAATAGAACTCTTTATTTGTCCCTAAAATCTCAAGAATAGAAGATTGGGGGCATGTGGGATGTCTTCAAAGTTGTAGAAAACGAAATGAATTGTTAGTGTTTGYGCAGTGCTAGTGTGAATGGCTAAAGATACAAACTCAGTGCTTCTGAATATGTTTGGGATGGCCATAAAAGTCTCACAAATGCATTGTACTCGGTTTTGGTAAATAATTAAACACATGTTGTGGGACTGAAGCACTAAAAGCYCTGTGTGAGTGCTTGGAACTCAGCTGGTGGGAGCAGCAGCCCTTGGACGGCAGCCCC
The DNA here is from genome assembly GCA_014549065.1 of Cardinalis cardinalis. NCBI lineage: Eukaryota > Metazoa > Chordata > Aves > Passeriformes > Cardinalidae > Cardinalis > Cardinalis cardinalis. Next base: position 80,066 of record JACDOX010000662.1, read on the forward strand.
TGTCCGCAGGGATTTCTCAAGCAGCTTGGCTAGGTTTACCCAGCAAGATCTCCCTAAACAAATAATCTTTTGATTTTTACTGCCACGAGTTTATAGGGAAGCTGCTTATCAGGGCAAGGAACAATCAAATGGGCTGTGAGCACCTGGTGCTTTCTTTGGCATCACACACACCTGAACGCCCTCCTGCTTCAGCAGAGCTGAGTCCYGGTTAAGCAAAACATTCCTAGAGARGGGCACTGAAAAGTTTAAAGTCATCTCTGCCTTCTACCTGAGCTGTGGCTCAAAGAACCATGCTGGCCACAGATGCTGATGCTGCTCTGGAGCTGCGTTGCAATTCCCAACCCAACCTGGATGTAACGGAACTGCGTGCCAGCTTTTCTTGGGTGAAAAACGCCAATCACTTTTTTTTTTTAAATTTTAAAAGTTTAATAGTCATAAAATGGTTATAAAAATAGCAATATAGTTATAGAGTAATAATAATTTGGACCATTTGGATTAGGACAATATGAGACAATAGAAACAAAGAGTTACGGATGTCCGGGTAYCWTTTTCTGGGCAGCACAAGCCTGAAAAAGGACACCCATTAACAGAGGATTAACCCTTWAAAACAATAACCTGTTGCATATTCATACACCTCATCCATGATGCATGAATTCCATTCAAACACAGGATTCTGTCTGGTCAGTGTCAACTTCTTCCTCTGAATCCTGACGGCATCTTCATGACTGAGCAAGGTGRGAAGAAGTTCATTTCTCCCAATAATGGAGCAATAAATTCCCTTTCTCTGAAAGATTCAGGTGTCCTGTGGCTGCTACCTCACTGTGAGTCCTTTCTTTAGAAAAAAAAGTATCCTACATAGCATAGTTTCTACTTTTACCTTATGTTATAACCTAAAACTATATTTGCCACACTGCTTAAGAAAATTAACGCAGCATTACTTTCTAACACAACACATGTAATACTACTTTTAATATTTGTGAAAAGCCAACCATAAAATACGCATTTTTCACATCTTGCAYTAAAGCTTTAACAGGAAAAGAGTGGCCAGCTGAGCCAGAGATCTGCCCCCACAGCCTCATGCTGAARTGACTTTGAGCTTGCCAGGGTGATGCATCTCGTGGAAGCCTCTTTTCCATCTGCTGGTCTGATGGTGCATTAAGCTACAACAAAACATTAATTCCCAGAGCCTTGAAATGTTGTCCCTTGTGCCTGTGGCGTCGTGAGTGACTGGGTGAATTTTGGGGCAGTGAGCAGCTGCCCGGATTTTACTTACAGCCACCTGTACTTTACCCACAGCCAATTTTAGTCTCAACACACCCTAAAATCCACTTARAACTCCTTGTACACATTGAAAGCCTCCAAAAATAGGAGGAAGTAAACTCCTTGAAAAGATACAATTCTTCTCAATGAGATGACCACTAAGRTGCAATTCTTACCACCGGTGGAATAAATCCTGTTACTCCTTATCAGGTTTAAAAGGAAAATATGTGACCAGTTATAGCCCAACTGCTTTTTCTGGTTTTTAAGCATTCAGACAGGCATGAAAACCCAAAATGCTTCATGGTTTCATGAAACCTAGCACAAAGTAATTCCAGCAAAGTCTTCTAAAATTGAAATAAATTAGAAACTTGGTGAAACAGTCGCATCTCCAGCTCTCCAGATTATCCCAATTTTTCCAGAAGAGCCTACCTTCTAAAAAAAAAAATTGCATTAACCTAGGCATCACTGCAATGTGACCAAAACTCATAGTTTTGCATCACGTTTTTCCTCACAATTTAACTGTAAGTGCTTTTAAGAAGTACTGAAAGTGAAGCATGAAGCAGTTTGGGAAAACTTGGGRAAAAAACCCCCAAACTTGAAAAACTGCCTTTCCCATTTATCTGGAACACAATGTTGATTTCCACCAAGTGAGGCACAAGGCACTGGGGGTGGCTGTGTTGTACAGAGAGGTCCAGAAAATCCCCCTGGCTGTGGTGAAGTCCCACCTGCAGCTCATTGCACTCAGCAGCCCTAAAAACAACGSGATAGCCAGCTTGGACAGTGTGTGCTGGTGCCCAGAAATGAGTAAAAGATTGTGTCAGCTGATGGGCAAATGTTAAATTTTATGGGAGGGACCCAACATTTTTCCCCCCTGTAAATGTTTTTCTCTGTGGTKGCATGGCCAAGGAGCTCCCTGATTATAATGATGAGTGGCTGAGGTGCCCTCTCAATCTCCCTCAGAATAGAAGTTGGTTTTCTTTCTTTGTTTGTTTGTTTGTTTGGTTGGTTTTGGTTTTTTTTCACAGCAGCATTATCTAAAAAATCCCCACAATACAGAGAATAAGAAGTTTCATGGATCTGGGATTTATCCTTTGGAGTAATTAACAGCTCGCTGGACTGAGGATTTCACCCTCTGTTCTTTGTGGGAAAATAATGAAATTGGTAATAGTTGCCATTCATTTTTATTTAATGGAGTGGTGAGGGTTTGGTTTTTTTTTTTTTTTTCAATAGCAGAATCAGGAAATTAACAATATTGTTAATGTGTTCTGCTCTAAGGTGCTGGTTGTCTTTGCAACGCTGCTCTGCCAAGGACAAAGGAATGGCAAATAACTTTGGATAATGTAGTCTATAAATTACTTTCACCTGAAGAGTTAGTGTATTCCTGTGCTGAGCAGATCCTAGAAAAAATGAATGTTAATTGACTGACTGGTAGACGTTTGTTTCAAAGGAAAAAAAATTAGGAGTAGGGAAAAAAATGTTATTAAGAGAGAACAGAGATATCATCTACTTTTAATTATTCAACAGTATTTCGTAGGGATGAATCATTGCTGGCACTGCTAAAGCAGAGACAAAATATTTAGTCTAACACTGTAAAAAAAAAACCCTCTAAATGCTCAAGACAGATCTTGGATGYTTTTCCTTTGATTTGTGCAGATCTTTACTGAGTTTTGTTTYRTGGAAATCACMCAGAACCACAGAATCAATTAGGTTGGAAAAGAGYTCTGAGTCCACCCTGTCAGCCAGAGCAAGCACTCGGTGCCTGGTCATTCCTTAAACCCGTCYGGGGACTGAGACTCCACCACCTCCCTTCCAATGACCAATCCCCAATCAATTTCCAATCAATCTCACCAATCATCAATTAATTTCTCCACTTGTGTGAAGAAATTCCTCCTCTAGTCCCACCTGAACCTCCCTCTCCTGCTGCAGTTTGGACTAAGTGAAAGTGGAGTGAGAAGATTTTTTTTTTTAACCTCTTTTACTTTTAATTTTTTTTTTTAAATATTCAATGGTTCGACTTGTATTCTTTTAGTATGTAATGGTTCTACTTGTAACACAAAACTGCTGAATTCTGAGAACAAAATTTCCTTTTCTAACTGTTATGGCTTCACATAGTGAAGCACATTGGCTTGGATGGAGCATACTGACTGTGACAAACTCTTTTACTTCCACTCAGTTTTACTGATTTTTTTAATGTTGAGTGTTTTGTGGGGGATGTGGAGACATGTCATGCCCTCGAGACAGAATCTGCAAGATTGGGGATTGCTAGAATGAGGGGAAATAGTCAAAGCCATGAAATAAATCTGTGTTTCACGAAGCTTGCCAGAGGACCTTGACAAACTGATGCTCAAATGTTAGGTGTCTTTTTAGAAGGAATAATTTAAAAAAGGTAGAAGCCATGCTTTTCTTCCAGGTGTAAAGCAGCAGTGGAGATGGCCGCTGGAAATCTAGAGTAAAACCCTGCTAGATAGAGATTTTTTAAAATTATTTATTTGTTTATTTATTTATTATGTCATTAAATAAAAATAATAAATATAATAAATAGCATATTGTATTATGTATAATAATAAATATAATAATATGTAATATCTAATAGAATAATAATATTACATATA